>JAEMWC010000226.1:717500-810000 GCA_016490735.1 Pachyseris speciosa
ACAGGGCCTGAGAGAGGAAATACAGCTTTTAAAACTGTAATTCAAAAGAAAAGTTCTAAGGAAGACTCGACAGCTAATAAACAGTGGAAACCAGTCAGTTCAAAATGAAGAAATCCCTCTTCAGGAAATCGCTCTTCGAGAAAATGCACATGGGCAGGTCACGATTTTTTGGTTTTGTTTCTCATTGGTTAAAAAAGTGGCGCAAGTTTTGCTGGCCAATAACAGAGTGAAGTGATGTAAAACCAAAGCAAACACAATTTACTTTCGACACTCAATTGAAAACCGCTCTATTTACAACAACTGTTGTCAACTGCTTTATAGAAAGCATTTTATAACTGCAATGCAGCCTGCAATCTACATTGTACGCTGACTGCTCTTCACCAGTAAATAGAGTGACCAAGTACCTTTACTCATACAATTACAGCTACATCAAACATACAGTGTCTCCACCTGTTGACTTTAAAGTACCAATACATTATCTAATCTACACTCCAACTTCCGCACGACGGAATGCGTTCACAATATTATTGTTCATTGTACAGCTGTAATTAAACAGTTCTTTGTTGCATTTGCTAGGAACTTCAGCGACATTCATTTTCAATTACCTGCTTTCCAGCTCTTTGTGAATCTTTGTCTCAACACCACAAAGCCAGTAGCCTTCGCTGGAAGCACTTCCTTCCACCTCAGCCAAAATCTTCAGCGTGAAATCACTGAAGTGAACATAATCATCATCTCGTAAAATAAACATTTCACCTTCTGGGCTCCTCAGAAACGTATCCTAGTTGCAAAAAGAGAAAACGTTTAATGCAATAATGTCTACAGAGTAAAGCCTCACTCTAAAGTAGCTAGAAGTGGAGAACGGTAAAAGAAAGTTCTAAAACCGCTGTTGACGGCGATTTTTAATTAATTTCGATCGATTAAGCCTGGTTTTCAGTAGCGACGCAAAGCACATGAACAAGCGCAAGCATTAGCAGCGAACGAACACTACGCAAGCACAAGTACAAGGAGTAGGAAAAATTTTGACCCTTGCGCTTGTACGTATGCTTGCGTTCAGCTCGTTTTCACAGTGAAAACCAGGCTTTACAGATGGATGATTCGATTGGCCTTATTCGTGTTATAAAACGCAGTTACGATCGATTTGAGAACAGAAAAATTAAACATAGCGCTTACTGTGATTCTCGCATGTCTCCATTCATCTCTTTTATGAGAAATCTAAGCTTAAATGGTCTTAAATAAGTTTAAACTCCCAACCTTTTCGTCGCTGTCACTGCTATCATCCTCATTGCGCGCTCTCGCTGACATCGCTTGTTGTCTTGAAACCAAATCAAAGCCTAGAATTTGAAGGGTAAACGCGACGACAGGAAAGCTTTTTCACTACTCCTTTGAAGGAAGGAGAATCTGAGGGCAAAAAGCCTCAAAACTTCTCAATTCAGCAAACACAGTTCGTTGACCGCCTTCTTAGTGTTTCCCGCCGTCTTATGTGAAAATTCTTTCCACTCTTTCCCGCCGACAGAAAGTAAGCGTCCCATGATGCATTTGTTTCTTCCTCGCACCAGTTCCCCAGTCCAAAGGCCACTCGTAGGGCCTGTTTACAAAAGTTTACAGAGGGTAACGGTTACCCTTAGCCTCCTTCGCAGACATCTTTGGGCTCGTCACGCGTTCCTGGCCCCCTGTACCCTAGCAGGAGGGTCAAAGATAGGCCGGGTTTACAAGCAAAATTTCACAGGTAGGGTTGGTTACCCTACCACCCAGGACAACTTAATTACAAAAAAATGACCGACAAGAGAAGAGTTTTACCAAGTACTTCGATTCTCTTGTATGTACTGACTGTTATTGCTGCTTTCGAGTGTCATGGAATACTGTTATGTTACCTTCTTATTTCTAGACAACGACAACAAGTTGTAATATTAAAAGCGACCCTGTAATACAATACTTCGCTCGAATGCAACATGTGAAACGGGAGAGTGATTCGACGAAGAAGATTACGAAGAAGACTTGGCCGTACATAACAGTGGTGGAGGAAATTATTCGAGGGAAGGATGCTTGCCTACCTTGCACTACAAATGTTTTCTGTTTCTGAGAGAAAAGGAAGATTATAAGGCCTTAGCTTGAGCATCGCGTTGGGCAAGGATTTCATGGATATACCCACCACGACCCTCGCGTTGTACTCGGTCCGCCATGATGGCCGTTTGTTGTCAAAATTCAAAGGGTCTGGAAACAATTAGAAAGTTGTCCCAGGTGTCCCGGGTAGGCGAGTTTATATCCTTAGCTGAGCTGTCAAAATTTGGCCAATCAACGCAACCCGGAAATTTTGTTTCTTCCGTTGAACAGGAAAGGACACGAGGGAACAACTTTGGCACATACAGTGCAAAATACGGGAATCGTCGCTGAAAAAAATAACTCCTCAGTTTCTGAGAGAGTCTGCAAAAATACGAAAAACCAGCTAAGGTTTCAGCTTTATTGTGGCAACATTGAACGTGGTGAACCCAAAGTTTGCTGAGCCGGAGAATGAAGTTGAAGTCTCGAATGTCGGACCAAGGATGAAGCGAACTTTGCCAACCTCGGCAACTAGGCCAGATAGAGGCCCCGGTCAAAAGAAAGATCGATAAGAAAAGATCGCAACAGACATCCCCTTACTTCGGGCTTCAGCGACCTGGTCGTCGATAATGGCGCGCACTGGTACTTTTGCCAAATCATGTATGCAAAACAGTGACAACATCTTTGCTTTGAAGTAAGCTATCGACTGCTGTTGTGGTTTCAAATCTGACGGACAGTTCAGATATTTGGAGAAATTTTCGCAAGCTTTGCGAATACAAATGTCTCGCCTTTTCCGGACAAAAACCAAGCAAACTCAAACCACACAATATCCACGCTCAATGATAGATCACGTCATCACCCGATCAAATCAGCCAATCAGCATTTTGCGTCCAATTTTTGAACGCAGAAATTCAAATTTATGAGACACCCCCTACCCCCGGGAGAGCTTGCTCGCAGGCTTTTACATCCCTAGCTCGAGCGTTTACAAGCAGCTAGGAGTACCCCCTGGTGCTAGGGTAACCCTAGCGCTCAGCTAGGTTTACCCTAGGGTTCCCTTATATAAGAATAATACGTTTTACATACCATTGTTTCGGTTCTCTGTTTATATTTTGTTACTTTATTCCACTTTATACATATCCAACTGGAATTTTCCTTTAATTACTAAGTTACGTGCTGTGATTCGGGATGTTCCCCAAATCAGCTATAAACGTACGTACAACAAACCACTGCAATGTATATAAATTATATTCACTTGGATAAAGTACCCAAATGTATCAACTCCATAATTATCGAATAAAATTGAAATACGGCCACTGTCACATTTACGAATACTGGGAACGCTGGGAATCTGGATTGCAGATTAAGAAATTGAAAAAATCGAGATTGGCAATTTGGACAGATCACTAGGGTCGAAAAAGCTGCAAAGGAACTAATTTCTACACGGCGATACACATGCGATAAATGCGCTTCAATCGAAAACATCAAGTTAAGGGTCAGTCCAAAGATAAAAAAAGCACTTCGGTTGGAGATGTAGAGAGTTGGAGCTACGACCACACAACGAAAATGTCCATTGAGAGTGTCACTTTTATGTAGGATTTCCCAACTACAGTAACATCTATAACTTCTTATGGTAGATGGGACCATAGTTAGTAGAGGGAGACTAAGTTCAAAGTGACTTTGGGTCGCATAGTCTCTCAAAACGTTGTTCACTCTATTGCCCGGAAGCTGAGCGGAAATATAGAGCCAGTGGCCAGTCAGATAGACTTTGAGGCTTTTTCAAGATAGGTGGTTAGCCCATCGCTCAGCTTTTGCTGGCACAACTCCAATGTAATTCAGGACTGGTCACAACACCCGCGAAACTACATTCCCTACTGTTTGCGAAAACTGTGTGGGGTCTTTAGCGTCCCCCTCTAATTTATGTGTGCAGGTGAATGAAACAAGGCCGACGACTTGACTGCCCAACGGACACGATCACCTAAACTGAGAAAGATATTGATTTTATGAGCATACTCAGCAAGAGTTTACTAACAGGGTCTGGAAGGAGTTTCACGTGATACATGAATTGACTGAAATAGAGAGCGTGAATCGGAAACTTTGGGATTGTCTTTTAACACACCGACACGTTTCGTCTAAATAACGTAGACCTCTTTAGGGAGTTTTATAGCGCAACTCATATAATATACACCGATACTACACACCAAAGCATCCAATAAGAAATGTGTCTGACTTGCAACTACTATATCCAACACCCAACAATTCCACCAACACCCTGTCTATTACCACATCCTTTCACATCTTACATGCAACTTTTGCAATCATTATAATGTGTTAACACCCACCTCACAACCTTTGCAACTTCTAGAACCAGAACTCTCTATTAAAATACTTACGGTTACCTAGTGACTTTGCAACCGACGCAACGCACAACCCTTTCTTACACTCCACTTTTAAATACCTTGCGACCATTGCGACAACGGTAGCTGCATTCATACTTAAGTATTTACCCCACAACCTTTGCAATAAGTAGGATGAAACCTACACCTAGCTCCTGAACCCAAGCACAACCAACGCTTGCTCATCTGGCAACCACTGCAATTAACACCTTAACCAACCAAACGATTCCCCTGCAACCCTTGCAACCACCCTATACTACTTACATACGAAAGTTGCCTGCAACCATTGCAACCTAGAGTCCTCCTTTCTATGTTGACACATTTACCCGATGACTGTTGCAAGCAAACTCAACTTTCTACATATGTATTTCCCTTGCAACTCTTGAAACATTTTTGCCCTCTATCTTCCGAAGCCTCTTTCTATAGCCAACTCTATTCACCAGCTACCCTCAAATCTACTTTGAAACATTCACAAACTACCTACCTTGAAACCTTTGCAACCACCACAACATGCTACCTACTTGCCTCGCAACCTTTGCAACCACAATAACACGCTACCTAACTACCTTGAAACCTCTGCAACCACCACAACAGCTATCTCCCTGCCTCGCAACCTTTACAACCACTATAACCGCTACCTATCTACCTCGCAACCTTTGCAACCACCACAACACGCTACCTACCTGCCTTGCAACTTTTGCAACCAGTACAACACACTATCTACCTCCCAAGCAACCTTTGCAACTACCAAAACACGCTACCTACCTGCCTCGTAACCTTTGCAACCACGACAATATACTACCTACCTGCCTTGCAACCTTTGCAACCATCACAACACACTACCTACCTGCCTTGCAACCTTTGCAACCACCACAATACGTTCCCTACCTACTTTGCAACCTTTGCAACCACCAAAACACGCTACCACCTGCCTCGCAACCTTTGCAACCACCACAATACGCTACCTACCTACTTTGCAACCTTTGCAACCACCAAAAAACGCTACCTACCCGCATCGCAACCTTTGAAACCACCACAATACGCTACCTACCTACTTCGCAACCTTTGCAAACACCAAAACACGCTACCTACCTGCCTTGCGACCTTTGCAACCACCACAATACGCTACCTACCTACTCTGCAACCTTTGCAACCACCAAAATACACTACCCACCTGCCTCGCAACCTTCGCAACCACAACAACATGCTACGTACCTCACAACCTACACCTAGCCTAACAGCCTTGCAACCTTTGCAACCACCAAAACACGCTATCTACTTGCCTCGCAACCATTGCAACCACCACAATACGCTACCTACCTACCTCGCAACCTTTGCAACCACCAACACACACTACCTCCCTGCCTCGCAACCTTTGCAACCACCAAAACACGCTACCTACTTGCCTCGCAACCATTGCAACCACCACAATACGCTACCTACCTACCTCGCAACCTTTGCAACCACCAACATACACTACCTCCCTGCCTCGCAACCTTTGCAACCACCAAAACACGCTACCTACTTGCCTCGCAACCTTTGCAACCACGACAATACGCTACCTATCTGCCTCGCAACCTTTGCAAACACCAAAACACGCTACCTACCTCCCTCGCAACCTTTGCAACCACCACAATATGCTACTACCTACTTCGCAACCTCTGAAACCACCAAACTACACTACCTACCTGCCTTGCAACCTTTGTAACCACAACAACACGCTACCTACCTCACAACCTACACCTAGCCTAACAGCCCTGCAACCTTTGCAACCATCACAACATGCTAACTACTTGCCTCGCAACCTTTGCAATCACTACAATACGTTACCTACCTACTTCGCAACCTTTGCAACCATCAAAACATACTACCTACCTGCCTCGCAACCTTCGCAACCACCACAATACGCTAAGTACCTACTTTGCAACCTTTGCAACCACCAAAACATGCTACCTATCTGCCTCACAACCTTTGCAACCACAACAACACGCTACCTACCTACCTTACAACCTACCCTAACAGCCTTGCAACTTTTGAACCTTTGCAACCATCACAACATGCTAACTACCTGCCTTGTAACCTTTGTAACCACCAAAACACGCTACCTACCTACCTCGAAACCTTTGAGAAACCATAACACGTACCTACCTAGTAAATGTTACATACAGCCCCTGCAACCACTGTAGACAAGTTCCTTTTACAACGGAGTACTGACATATTTACTGCACAGACTCGGCGGGATACGTGCATATTAAATTTTGCTGTCCTTGTGGCTTCATTTTAACATATTTTTCAAATACTCACACCCAAAATTTTTATAGAAGAGCAATGTTTGGAAAGGTATTAAGAGAACAGATTACTTGCTGAAGCCAGTTCTTGAACGGACACCGTATGGTCATGGAATTAATTTCATTTCTTTTTCAATTTGTTTCCGTTATTTTTTTGAAGGATGCTAAGTTGGACAAATTAATAAAAAGCAAGGTCATTCAAGGCCACAACGTCAGATTATTTAAACCGCATTTTGTGGGCAATTGATCATTTGCTTCAAAACACGACACTGAAAGGATGTTTACTTATAACTTACAAGGAGGAAATCAGGATTAAAGTTCTTCCACGAAAATCAATAATTATAGGATTCTATTAAAGAAACTGGCAGAGTCAACAGATAATTGAAGGCACTGAATATTTGCTTGACGACGCCATGCTGAACTGGGGACCTTTTATGGAGCACATCATAAAGAACCACTCTGCTCAAGGTAACAAACGGAAAAGTTTCTTCGTTTCAAACGATTTACAATTCATTTATAAAATGGTGCAAGAGGCACTTGAATCCCCTGATGTTGAATTGGAGCACTGGGACAACAAAGAGAGGAAAGTTTACAAGAAGACTTTTCCGAATCAAGTGGGCATCCATGGAAAACGTCATACTCCCTGTTATAGTGTGACGGTCATCATAGATATAATAAGGAACATTGGTGTTACAGCGTTTCCAACCACCTAAAAACTGGCCTCGTTCACTTGGGAGCATAAGAAGGAAATAAATTCTTTTAAGTTACAGTTCGCGTGCAAGAGATTCTCTGTTATGTTAGTATGGAACAGGGATTCTAACAGTTACAAAGCAGTGAGTGTTTGTGGTTAAGGAAAGTCGTCTATGAGATATTTGAGAGTCGTCAAACAGAGTAGGTATCTCATATGGAAATGAATTGTGGTAAAAACAAGGAACGGATGGTGCAACCAGGAGTTCGAGTGAATATTATTAGAAAGATTGTTCGTCGAATCACAAAACTTCAGCTTAATAGTGCTGGCTCCTTGTCACCCTGGATGAAAAGAGAAAAGAAGAAACGAAGTCGTATTTTCAAAAACAGCATGGTTGTTGCTACGGGTATATAATTATTACATTGGAAGACGCTACCCATTGAACCCGATCATCAGATCTGCCTTCCAACCATTTAACCGTAATAATAAGGCCCCTCCACTTAAGGAGGCTCGGAACAGTTGTTTTGTCCTTAGGGTGTACCTGTTGAAATGAAAATTTCCAGTAGAAGACAAGCTTCGATTTCCTTGATACTACAACATCTTTTCGATGTATGATCAAAGTTTATTTTCACATTGGTTTCCAAGCATTTACTATCACCATAGCGACGCCAAAGCGTGGTCGCACTGCATCGGTATCGTAGAGGTTATGCGGTTCGACTTCCGCACAAGCCTGACTTTTTAAGACTATATTTTGCTACTTCAGTAGTGCTTATAACTGAGATGATAATTCACTTCTTCATTCCTTCAAGAGTAAAATAGTTGAAAATCCTAATTTTTCTGAAAAATACTTGAAAAAATATTCCGAGTTTTCAACCTCTGACCTTTTGATGACAACTAAAGTAAAAGCCGAGCTGTTAGCTCAATGAAAAGTCCGTCCCATGGTAAGGAGGCTTTCCCTGAGATAAACTGAGGTTTGAAGACTGCGCGAGCATAATCTTCGAACTGCAGGACCGCCTTGTGACAAAGCGTGGTTACCTTCTAACCACAACCACCCTGTGAGATTTCCATAGAAAGAACTCTACCAATCAACAATTGCCTAACACGCAGTACGTGTCAGTAGTTTCGTGATACAGGAAATAGTTTGTAAAACTTTTGTGGTCGATTAGTTTTTAGTTCTTTGTAGTTATTCGCTTGTGCCTCTAGTTATGAAATAAACGTCGCTTACTTATTAAAGCACAAGTCTACTCGCTACGTGTTCTGATCCCAGTGAACAGAAATCTCTGAGAAAACAGTCAAAATCAAAATAATATATAAAATATTTCTATGCATAAAAACCCCTTATACAAGAAAATTTCTCATCTACGATTTGAGTTTTTGCGGCAGATAATCAAAATATCTCGCGAAACATGAAAATATCGTAAACTTGCGAATGACTCGAACCTGTAACTGTGAAAGTCATCGGTATCGCAATGCTTAGGAACATGAGCTCCTACTGCAACGTCATGAACTAGCCGGCTGACGTCATTTCTGTGCTGAGAGATGAATCACTGAATATTCCGGTGTTGTATTTGAAGGGTCTCTAGCCTAACCCCGGGATAGCTTGCTCGCAGGCTAAAGGGTCTCAGTTTTTATCGGTTGACACTTGCAAGAGAGGAATACACATGGCGGTTCAAAAGCACTCTAACTAGCTCTGTACGCTCTCTCCTGGATGAAGACTGTTGTTAAAGGTGCCCCCTCACCTCCGCAGACTCTAAACCGTTGACCAGTCCCTCCCAGTATTAGAGGAATCTCTAGCCCATGGGAGTACTTATTCTAAGTTCTAAGTTCTAAGTTCATTAAAGTACTTTTTCGTCGATAAGGAGCAATCCTGCACATTGCATTTCATCTGATGCTCGGCATCCATTCTAAAATGACTCATTGATTATAAACGAAGAGCCTCTCTTAGCTTCTGTTGACTACACCTTGATTGTTGCACTGTCAAAGATGTCCGGCGATACAGACCCAAAGGACCATGAAATCCTCGTCTTTTGGCAACGTGTTATTTCGCCATTGATTGCGCCCTATGATTCCTTGTGTTCGCCTGATAAATTTCAGTTAAGTTCGTCGGAGTAGGCTACGTTCCCGATTGTTTGTATGCGCTGTGGAGTCGCACTGACATCTGTTTAATTCATGGTGGCAAAATGGTCGAATATTCTTTAAGCCATGTCTGAATTCCAATGGGCCCAGATGGTTAGTCACGTGGTACAAAAACGCCATGCTGGAGAACAAGCAACGAGCTGAGACATGACAAACAAAGAGCTTCCATAATTTAAAATGGTAATTTTCTTTGTTTGTCATGTCCCAGTGCGTCGCTTGCTCTCCAGCATGGCGTTTTTGTACCACGTGACTGACCAGCTGCAAAGGGACCATTGAATAAGTTTGTAGACAGACGCAATTTTCAGGCTCTTCTCGACTGTTTGTAATGATAGCTGATAGAGGTCTGATACTTATAGCATATAGCTGATTCTGCATTGCAGAAGTCTTTTCTATATCTTTCAAACCCACACGGATTTTTTGGTATTATTTAGATATGGTGAAAATATGCTTTTGATATGTGATCACATACCAGTACTATACAAAAGGCATAACTTTTTCGTACACAGAAACATATGTCATACATACCTCGAGAAGTATGTTTTTGATATTTTTTACTCTCAAATTTCGACATACATATTATATCTTAAACATACCAAATACAGACACTCCTAAATATCTGCAATAAACACACCCTGGCAGGTATGTTTTTGGTGTTAATTTTAGCTAACAATTTTATGAATATATACTGCGTGTATCCCTTTATTAAATATGTTCTTGGTATATTTTTGGTATGTTTAAGATATATTATTACAATTTGTTCTATTAAGCTACACAAATTATATACGATGTATATTTTAAAATACACCAGGAACAGCCTCTCATTATATACTCTAAAATATATACAACTTACCACAGAATATGTTAAGGTGGGACTTAAGGTAAATTGGAGTGAAATTTTAAGGAGTTTAAAGAAGGGATTAAGATGTACAAAAATGTTTTGAAACAACATCAGACAGCTGACACCCCACAAGGGCACTGAAGGTCGCTGTGGAACTGTTTTGGTGTCCATTTACTAATTTTCCACTTCAAATTCCAATTTTAAACCTTCATTAAATCTTCAATATTCCCTATTTCCCTAAATTTAACAAATGCTTCTAAAAAAATTATCTCTTCCCAAATATGCCCAAAAATCACCAAAAAATTCACAAAATATCCCACAATACAGCTTCGTGGGATGAGCATAGAGATTCTGGATTGTTTGAAACGCGATCGAGATATTAACGTTAAATCGATGTTCAGATATGCAAAAGCAATGTTTAGGTTAAGTCCCGCCTTAATGGTATGCACAAGTCAATTAAATTGCAACCATTGTATGACACATAAAAGTGCTACTAAGATCAAATTTTTACCCCTTGATTTTTAAAGTTTATCATAGAATTCCAGGAGAGATAAAAAAACGCAGTTTACCGTTTGTAAATTGCTTCATTGGTTCCGGAGATATTTAAGTTTGAGAAATGTGCAAAATATGCAAATGTGATTACTGATGACGTCATAGTATCAATCCTGTATAACATCAAGAATACAAATAGGGCTATCTTGGTCAATTTGCAGCACAGAGCATTGAAACTTGGTAGGCTGATAGTTCTATAAGCAACACTTCCATGGCTACAAAAATTTCAGTTTCCATGGCAACTCACTCTTTTCCAGTTCCCCCAACTTGATTTCAACATTTTAGTGATTTTCAGCCCGAAAAACATTTAACAATGCCACGAACGCGACCTAACCTATTATATGCTTGCTGGATCATGCAGCTGAGGCACCATTGGCAAATATCGAAATAGAATGCTAATGGTGGCCAGCAAAGCCCTTAATATCAGGGAGGTCTGGAACCCACTATGTTGCCATGGTAACAATGCTGATAAGCTCATATTGTGAAGCACATGTAGTACAACTGTTTTGCAAAGAATGAAACATTTCTGATACAAATTGGCCGATCATCATATTTGATAAAAATTCGGTTGAGTATATGACGTCTCACTTAGCTAATTTGCATATTTTAAAAACTTGAATATTTCTGAAACAAAAAGAGATAATTGAAAATAGTAAACAACATTCTTCTTCTCGTACAGACTACTTTTTTGTATTTTAAAATAGCTTAGATAGGAAAGATGTGAATTTCGTCTTAGTAGCACTTTAAATGCATACCAAATTCATATTTTGAAGTATGACATCACCCTGTGTTTGAGTGATGAAAGAAAACTATGAGATCTGAGGCTGTCCTCCGAAGGCGGAGTGCTTTTATTGTTTAGGGGTGTTTGGAACCCCTGATGAAACACGAAGCACGAGTTTTTGATAGTACTGAGTCTGCCTTCACTAAAACCTCACATTGCTTTGAGAAATATATCAGAGCAATCGCTTTGGGCTTTTGCGATGCCATTCCAGAGTCAATAGAAAGGTTTGAATATGAATTCCCTGTTTTAACTTCTTCTTATGCAAAATGCAGTCATGTGAAACAAACACATGGACCTATGAGTCAAAATAATTACCCAGTGACCAGCGGTCAACTGGGTGCGAGTTAGGTACTTCATATATGATACCTTATAATGTACCGTTCTACATACTTATCTTACCTTCTTGTACCTTCTAATGCCTTTACTACTTGAGGTTCTTCTGATACTTGAGGTTCTTTTGCTACTTGACGTTCTTGGGCTACTTGAGGTACTTGGGCTACTTGAGGTTCTAAGGCTACTTGAGTTTCTTGGGCTACTTGAGGTTATTGGACTACTTAAGGTTCTTGGGCTACTTGAGCTACTCGGACTACTTGCGGTTCTTGGGCTACTTGAGGTTCTTGGGCTACTTGAGCTACTAGGGGTTCTTGGGCGACTTGAGGTTATTGGACTACTCGAGCCACTTGGACTACTTGAGCTACCTGATCTACTTGAACTACTAGAGCTACTTGGACTACTTAAGGTCCTTGGACCACTTAAGGTTCTTGGGCTACTTGAGGTACTTAAGCTACTTAAGGTTCTTGTGCTACTTGAGGTTCTTAGGTTACTTGAGTTTCTTGGGCTACTTGAGATTCTTGGGATACTTGACCTACTTGGACTACTTGAGTTTATTGGGCTACTTGAGTTTCTTGGGCTACTTGGGGTTCTTGGGCTACTTGAGCTACTTGGACTACTTAGGGTTCTTGGGCTACTTGAGTGTCTTGGGCTGCTTGAGTTTCTTGGGCTACTTAAGCTACTTGGACTACTTGAGGTTCTTGGGCTACTTGAGGTACTTGGGCTACTTGAGGTTCTTGGGATACTTGAGGTACTTGAGCTACTTGAGTTTCTTGGGCTACTTGAGTTTCTTGGGCTACTAGATGTTCTTGGGTTCCTGAGCTACTTGAGGTAATTAAGCTACTTGAGGTTCTTGTACTACGTTAGGTTTTTGGACTACTTGAGCTACTTGGACTACTTGAGGTTCATGGGCTACATGAGGTACTTAGTCTACTTGAGTTTCTTGGGCTACTTGAGGTTCTTGGGTTCTTGAGCTACTTGAGGTACTTAAGCTACTTGAGGTTCTTGTGGTACTTGAGTTTATTGGGCTACTTGAGGTTTTCGGGATAATCGAGCCACTTGGACTACTTGAGCTACTTGGACTACTTGAGTTACAGGATCTACTTGAACTACTTGAGCTACTCGGACTACTTAAGGTCCTTGGACCACTTAAGGTTCTTTGGCTACTTGAGGTTCTTGTGGTACTTTAAGTTCTTGGGCTACTTGAGTTTCTTGGGGTACTTGAGGTTCTTGGGCTACTTGAGCTACTTGGACTACTTCAGTTTATTGGGCTACTTGATTTTCTTGGGCTACTTTGGGTTCTTGCGCTACTTGAGAGTCCTTGGAGTACTTGAGGTTCTTGGGTTCTTGGGCTACTTGAGGTACTTAACCTACTTGAGGATCTTGTGCTACTTGAGGTTCTTGGGCTACTTGAGCTACTTGAGTTTATTATGCTACTTGAGTTTCTTGGGCTACTTGCGGTTCTTGAACTACTTGAGAGTCCTTGGACAACTTGATGTTCTTGGGTTACTTGAGCTTCTTGGGCTACTTGAGTTTCTTGGGCTACTTGAGGTTCTTAGGTTCTTGGGCTACTTGAGGTACTTAAGCTACTTGAGGTTCTTGTGCTACTTGCGTTTCTTGGGCTACTTGAGGTTCTTGTGCTACTTGAGGGTCTTGGGCTACTATAGTTTCTTGGGCCACTTGAGCTACTTGGACTACTTGAGTTTATTGAGCTACTTGAGTTTCTTGGGCTACTTAACTCTTTCCCTACCGGTCGATTTGGTCGCCTTTTCTGTAATTTTTGGAAGGTAAGAGGTCAAATCAACCTGGCTACTTCATATAAGTGTTTACCACGAAGATTTCGCTGGTCCACAACACCGAAGGCTCTACCTCTGTTGTCACACTTGTCACGCTAGCTGTCGTTTATTTCTAAGCGAACACTGCAGCTACAATTGGTTGCTTATCTGATTTATAAGTGTGTTTTTCGAGCCATTTTCCACGTCAGAAGCCCCCTGCCTGGCATCATAAAGCTGGGTTGATGGGTAGAGGCAATCCTTTGAAAGAAAACAGAGGTAAGAAGCAATTTCACACGAAGTGGGCCGCTCAACGTATTCGAGCGAGTGATGGCAATCCACGGAGTGAAGTTGTGTCTTTTGTCGTTTTGTGAGTGGATTTCGGGACCTGTCATGGCAATTTTGGCGAGTTTTGACTTGTAAATAATGCAATCGGTTAAAAAATTTGCCAGCAGGACCGGGTGGCTCACACGGTTCTAAAAAATATGTGAAATGAAAATTGGCAGTCTTCCATGCCGCTGTTAGGCAAGAATATCCCAGAATTCCTTTGGGTCACAAACGTGAAAATTACAGGTAGTGAGAGCAACTGAAATCAAACAGCATTATCAGGGTCGGGCTAAAGGAGTGAGCAGGTAAATGTTGAACAGATTGCAAGAAGTGGAGTCAAAGTTTGCTGCCAATGGAAACTTTTAACTTCAAGAGGAAATGTTGCCTTGAAAACTTCAAGACAAAGTTGCGAGAAATTTGCTGTTGTCCTAGGGCGAATTTGGTTTTCAAAGAGAATAGACAGTCATATTAAGTGAAAATTGGAAGTTTCGGTCAGTTTCCAGGGTGGTGAAATCTGAAAAACTTATCATTTTGCAATAAAAATGCTTCATTTCGACCACAGTATGGGATTGGGGAAAGTTACAGGTTTTTAAAGCCATCGTTCCCAAAGGAACGAAATTTGGTAAGCTGGAAGACAAAGTGTTAAGAGTCCTTGGACTCCTTGAGTTTCTTGGGCTACTCGAGTTTCTTGGCCTACTTAACATTCTTGGACTACCGGTAATTGAGTTACTTGGACTACTTGAGTTTCTTGGGCTACTTGAGGTTCTTGGGTTCTTCGACTACTTGAGGTACTTAATAATAATAATAATAATAATAATAACGATTTATTAGTAGTACTTCCACAAGGTGGCTCTTCGCCTACTAATTACAAATCTCAAATCAAATCAAATTAAATCAAATGTTGGTTTTTGAGGAGAGGGGAAAACCGGCGTACCCGGAGAAAAACCTCTCGGAGCAGAGTAGAGAACCAACAAACTCAGCCCACATATGACACCGAGTCCGAGAATCGAACCCGGGACACATTGGTGGAAGGCGAGTGCTCTCACCACTGCGCCAACCCTGCTCTTGAGCCTCAAGCTACTTGAGGTTCTTGTCCTACTTGAGTTTCTTGGGCTACATGGAGTTCTTGGGCTACTTGAGGGTCCTTGGACAACTTGAGGTTACTTGAGGTATTTGAGTTTTTTGGGCTACTTGAGGTTCTTGGGCTACTTGAGGTTCTTGTGGTACCTGAGGGTCTTCGGCTACTTGCGTTTCTTGGGATACTTGGGTTTGTTGGGCTACTTGAGAGTCCTTGGACTCCTTGAGGTTCTTGGACTAATCGAGTTTCTTGGGTACTTGAGATTCTTGGTGTAATTGAGGTACTTGTACTACTTGAGGTTTTTTGGCTACTTGAAGTACCTGGGCTACTTGGGGTTCTTGAGCTACTTGAGGTTCGTGGGTTCTTGGGCTTCTTGAGGTACTTAAACTACTTGAGGTTTTTGGGCTACTTGCGTTTCTTGGGCTAGTTTAGGTTCTTGGGCTGCTTTAGCTACTTGGGGTTCTTGGGTTACTTGAGGTTCCTGGGCTACTCGAGCCACTTGAACTACTTCAGCTACTTGGACTACTTGAGCTACCTGATCTACTTCAAATACTTGAGCTACTTGGACTTCTTAAGGTCCTTGGACAACTTAAGGTTCTTGGGCTACTTGTGGTACTTAAGCTACTTGAGGTTCTAGTGCTACTTGAGGTTCCTGGGATACTTGCGTTTCTTGGGCTTCTTGAGGTTCTGTGGCTACTTGAGCTACGTGGACTACTTGGGTTTATTGGGCTACTTGAGTTTCTTGGGCTACTTGGGGTTCGTAAGCTTCTTGAGATTCCTTGGACTACTTAAGGTTCTTGGGCTACTTGAGGTTCCTGGACTACCTGATCTACCTTGACGGCTTGAGGTTTTTGGGCTACTTGAGGCTCTTGGGCTACTTGAGGGACTTGGGCTACTTGAGTTTCTTGTGCTACTTGAGGTACTTCGGCTACTTGAGGTTCTTGGGCTACTTGAGGTACTTGGGCTACTTGCGTTTCTTGGGCTACTTGAGGTTCTTGGGTTCTTGAGCTACTTGAGGTACTTATGCTACTTAAGGTTCTTGCGCTACTTGAGCTTCTGGGGCTATTTGAGCTACTTGGACTACTTGAGTTTATTGAGCTACTTGAGGTTCTTGGGCTACTTGAGCTACTTGGACTACTTGGGGTTCTTGGGCTACTTGATGTTCGTGGGCTACTCGAGCCACTGGGACTACTTGAGCTACTTGAACTACTTGAGTTACTTGATCTACTTGAACTACTTGAGCTACTTGGACTACTTTAAGTCCTTGGCCCACTTAAGGTTCTTGTTCTACTTGAGGTTCTTGGGCTACTTGGGTTTCTTGGACTACTTAAGGTTCTTGGGCTACTTGAGGTACTTGGACCACGTGCGTTTATTGGGCTACTTGAGTTTCTTGGGCTACTCTGGGTTCTTGGGCTACCTGAGAGTCCTTGGAGTACTTGAGGTTCTTGGGCTACTTGAGTTTCTTGGGCTACTTGAAGCTGTTGGACTAGTTGAGCTACGTGGACTTCCTGAGGTTCTTGGGCTACTTAAGGTACTTGGGCTAAGTGACGGTCTTGGGCTACTTGAGGTACTTTGGCTAATTGATGTTCTTGGGCTTATTGAGGTTCTTGGGCTACTTGAGTTTTTTAAGTACTTGAGGTTCTTAGGCTACTTGAGGTAGTTAAGATACTTGTGGTTCTTGTGCTACTTGAGGGTCTTCGGCTACTTGAGTTTCTTGGGATACTTGAGTTGTTTGGGCTACTTGAGCTACTTGGACTACCTGAAGTTATTGGGCTACTTGAGTTTTTTGGGCTACTTGGGTTTGTTGGGCTACTTGAGAGTCCTTGGACTCCTTGAGGTTCTTGGGCTACTCGAGTTTGTTGGGTACTTGAGATTGTTGGTGTACTTGAGGTACTTGGACTACTTGAGGTTGTTTGGCTACTTGAAGTACCCGGGCTACTTGGGGTTCTTGGGCTACTTTAGGTTTTTGGGCTTCTTGAGGTACTTGGACTACTTGAGCTACTTGGTCTACTTTAACCCCTTGAGCTACTTGCACTACTTAAGGTCCTCGGAGCACTTAAGCTTCTTGGGGTATTTAAGGTTCTTGGGCTAATATCAAATATGAAGAAAGGACGTTGAAACCGTTTTGCAATATCGAAGTTTGGATCTTGATAAGGTAATCAAATCATCTGCATGATATAGAGAATTTATTTTCGTTCCATTTGGGAGTAAAACTGGATCAGACAGAATTATGTAAGATCTTGTTCTCTGCAATATAAGTATAATCTTTGATTCAAAATAAAGCAGACCGGTTTTCCAAGAAAACTAGAAACAAATATGAACCTCAAGTAGTCGAAGTAGCTCAATAAGCCCAAGTAAAAGTCCGGCTTGTTCCGTGCACAACTGATGCTTAACTCCTTACACTTCTCAGAGCTGGATTGTCTGGGGAGAGAGTCCACTAGACGCTGCATGTCGCTTACTTGACCCTTTCCTGTAACTTCTGAGATGGTAGTATCGTCTACGCACTACTCGTCCACTTCCAGACATGTCAACTGGTGTGTTTTGAGGGTAAAACGTATTAGAGATCGAGGTTTTTCTCGCAGCTTTGGTCACTTGAGGCAACTATTTACCATATATTGTTTTTTCTGTTGATGTTATTCCTGCACTTATAGAAATAATCGATCGCCTGTGAGTACAAAAAGCGAAATAAATGAAACTTTTCCCTTATGAAACGTTTTTTCTTAAAATGAACAGAAAGAAAAGAAAGATAAACTTGCGTCAATATGCCTACCGGCATTATGCAATATATTAGTCGATATTTCTTTGTCAGCGCATGCGCTTATTGTATGATGTGCCTCACTGAATTGCGCAGTGGGTATGCGCACAAATAATGGCGCGAACGTCCTTTCAGTGGAACCAAAAGTGTGTGTTCTTTCCTGAAAAGTTTCGGAATAATTCTGCTTCCAATCCCCACTTTTACAATAAACATATCCCCAGCGGCTTTACAGAAATTGCTAGGACAAACAGGTGAATTTTTCCCTAAAGATTTAGGAGACAAGGTTAGAAAGGCGATCGTAGAAAATCATAGGTTTAAGTTATGACAAAACCTCCGAACTTAAAAGATGACTGAAACAGCGCTACGGCCTATCGAATTTTCTAGGCAACCTATACCCTCCCAAACAGATATTTCACCGAATACTCTCGTTGGGTGCCCCTGTTATACAGTCGAACCCCGATTATCCGCACCTCGATTATCCGGACTTACTTAGCTGGTCCCAGTTTTTCATGAATATTAATTAGCTATATTTAAGATCTGCAGCAAAACGTTTTCCCTCCGGTTCAAACTGAATTTGTTTCGCTTAAAAACATAAATCTGTACGCGTTTTGAGCTCACGCGAGCCGTACTACGGCAATGTATTTCAATGAGCTCCGATTTGCACAGGTGTTCTTTGCTTCTAAGTGAAATTATACGCTCTAATAGTTCAGTCATTCAGTTTTAGTTTTGGCCCATTCATGATATTCATATTTTCGATTATCCGGACTTTCGATTATCCGGACTGTTCACTCAGTCCCGAAGAGTCCGGATAATCGAGGTTCTACTGTATAACCAAAATTTCACTCACCTGAACAGAAATGCGCCTTCTGCAAGTGTTTTTCAAGCTAAAAGCCCACCAAACCTTGGATTTAAAGGGTGAAATGTTGGGCTTCCTTTCGGAATACTTCGTTTGAGGGAAATTAATAAGCGCATCGCTTCAACTGAAATTATTTTGTAACTGGTCGGATACTGGGCAACATGATGTCCCGCGGGGTACGCCCAGAAAATTTGGTTGGGGTGTGCGGCTCGCTTCCTAAAACCCTTACCCTATTTCAGACCAAAATCTGCGATTTTTCCTACCCTATTTCAGACCTAACCAAAAATTCGATACCCTATTTCAGACCTATTTCACCTACACGGTTGGCGTAAACACAATTAAAAGATAAAAAAGAAGGGCTTTTGTTGATAGTCTTATCACCTAATGATGAAGTAGCTTTTTCTAAAACAAAAAAACAAAAACAAAAAATACCCAATTCAAGACTAAAGTGCACAAACCATACACTATTTCAGACCAAAATGGTCAAAATCGATACCCTGTTTCAGACCAAAACGGCTAAAAAACTATACCCTTTGGGGCCGCACATACCTATATAGCCCCCCCCCCCACCCCCCCGCCCCGCATACTGTATCGATTCAAAGACTTCAAGACACGACTATGGCCGCGATGGATAACACTGTTCAGCTCGAGGAGCACTCGATGTTATGCGATGCCTTTGTTCTTTCAGGTTTTACTGCGTCCTTGACAAGTTACGGCCTTTTACAATTTAAGAATTCATCTTATAGTTTGCACTTACCAAAAACTTTCAGTGGCGTGCCTCGTACCGGCTGATACATCCATGGTGATGTCTTCATTGAATTGGACGTCGGAGCCACAAACTTGACTTTTGTTTAATATGCTAACGCTCTTTTCATTCTCCACTGAACTACGAAAAACACAACTTCGCAAAGGGAAAAAAGAACAATTATTCACACATTCGAGCAACCGAAAAGACTATTCAAAGATGGGGGCCAAAAGAGAATGAATAGAGGTTCTTTGTTTGAAGCACGAGGATAGTGAAAATTCGCACACTATCATTGGCTGTTGCTGGGTAAGTACGTAGTGTTACTATCATATAGTGGTTTACCGTGGTCAAATATGGTGTGGCAAGTATTAGTCGTATACATCGACATACATGGGTATACATGGCCATACACGGCCATAAACGGGTATACATAGCCATACATGGGCGTACACGGGCATACACAAGTATACTTGGATATACTGGGCATACATGGCCATACACAAGTATACATGGAAATACACGGGTATACACGGCCATACACAAGCATACATGGACATACACGGGTATACATGGCCATACCAGGGCCCACATGGCCATAAACGGGCATACATGGCCATACACGGGCGTACACGGCTATACACGGGCATACATGGCCATACACAAGTATACACGGACATACACGGGCATACATGGCTGTACACGGGCATAAACAAGTATACATGGACATACACAGGCATACATGGGTATACATGGCCATACACGGCCATACATGGATATACATGGCCTTACATGGGCGTACACGCGCATACACAAGTATACTTGGACATATATGGGCATACATGGCCATACACTGGCGTACACAGCTATACACGGGCATACATGGCCATACACAAGTATACATGGCCATACACTTGCGTACATGGGTAACCACGGACATACATGGCTATACACGAGCATACATGGCCGTACACTTGCGTACATGGGCATACACAAGTATACATGGGCATACACGGGCGTAAATGGGTATACACGGACATACATGGTTTACTCGGGTATACATGGCCATACACAAGTATACATGAACATACACGGGTATACATGGCCATTCACGGGCGTACACGGGTATACACGGACATACACGGCTATACACGGGTATACATGGCCATACACAAGTATACATGGACATACACGGACATACATGGCCATACATGGGGGTACACGGGTATACACGAGCATACATGGCTATACACGGGCATACATGGCCTTACTCAAGTGTACATGGACATACACTGTTTTACCTGGGCATACACGGGCGTACATGGCCATACACGGGCGTACACGGGTATACACGGGCATATATGGCCATACACTGGCGTACATTGGCATACGCAGGTGTACACGGGCATACCAACTATACATGGACATACACGGGTATACATGGTCATGCACGGTCTATACGGGTATACACGAGTATACATGGCTATACACGGGCATACATGGCCATACACAAGTATACATGGCCATACACTGGCCTACGTGGGTATAAACGGACATACATGGCTATGCATGGGCATACATGGCCATACACTGGCGTACATGGGCATACACAAGTATACATGGGCATACACGGCCATACACGGATATACATGGCCTTACATGGGCGTACACGGGCATACACAAGTATACTTGGACATATATGGGCATACATGGCCATACACTGGCGTACACAGCTATACACGGGCATACATGGCCATACACAAGTATACATGGCCATACACTTGCGTACATGGGTATACACGGACATACATGGCTATACACGAGCATACACGGCCGTACACTTGCGTACATGGGCATACACAAGTATACATGGGCATACACGGGCGTACATGGGTATACACGGACATACATGGCTATACACGGGCATACATGGCCATATACTGGCGTATATGGGCATACACAAGTATACATGGGCATACACGGGCGTAAATGGGTATACACGGACATACATGGTTTACTCGGGTATACATGGCCATACACAAGTATACATGAACATACACGGGTATACATGGCCATTCACGGGCGTACACGGGTATACACGGACATACACGGCTATACACGGGTATACATGGCCATACACAAGTATACATGGACATACACGGACATACATGGCCATACATGGGGGTACACGGGTATACACGAGCATACATGGCTATACACGGGCATACATGGCCTTACTCAAGTGTACATGGTCATACACTGTTTTACCTGGGCATACACGGGCGTACATGGCCATACACGGGCGTACACGGGTATACACGGGCATATATGGCCATACACTGGCGTACATTGGCATACGCAGGTGTACACGGGCATACCAACTATACATGGACATACACGGGTATACATGGTCATGCACGGTCTATACGGGTATACACGAGTATACATGGCTATACACGGGCATACATGGCCATACACAAGTATACATGGCCATACACTGGCCTACGTGGGTATACACGGACATACATGGCTATGCATGGGCATACATGGCCATACACTGGCGTACATGGGCATACACAAGTATACATGGGCATACACGGGCGTACATGGGTATACACGGACATACATGGCTATACACGAGCATACATGGCCATACACTGGCCTGCATGGGCATACACAGGTGTACACGGGCATACACAAGTATACATGGACATACACGGGTATACATGGCCATACACGGGCGTACACGGGTTTACACGGGTATACATGGTCATACACAAGTATACATGAACATACACGGGTATACATGGCCATACACGGGCGTACACGGCTATACACGGGCATACATGGCCATACACAAGTATACATAAACATACACGGGCATACATGGCCATACACGGGCGTACACGGGTATACACGAGTATACATGGCTATACACGGGCATACATGGCCATACTCAAGTATACATTGACATACACGGGTATACATAGCCATACACGGGCGTACATGGCCATACACGGGCGTACACGGGTATACACGGGCATACATGGCCATATACTGGCGTACGTGGGCATACACAGGTGTACATGGGCATACACAAGTATAAATGGAGATACATGGACTAAAGGCTCGTGTGTATACCAAGAAAATACAAGTGACTTACGGGATATTCCACTGTATACTACGAGAAAGGGTTGCATAACTATTTTATATCATGCCATAGAAAATACAGTGGCCAGCAAGGCCAGCATAAATGCACGATGGGAAGGTTGGGTGTGATACCGTTGAATTGCACTGATCGATGGGAAGGTCCGGTGGAATACTGACGAATATACAACGACTCTCTTGTATTCTGATTGGCTGTATTTTCGATGGCATGGTATAAATGGCCATAAACAAATATACATGGACATACACGGGTATACATGGCCATACACGGGCGTACACGGGTATACACGCACTTACATGGCTATACACGGGCATACATGGCCATACACGGGTATACATGGGCATACACTGTTGTAAATGGCTATACACGGGCATACTTGGCCAAACAAGGGCAAATATGGCCATGCACTGGCGTTCATGGTTCATTTCGTGGGAACGTTCGCACTGAAATAAAATTTGGTCCCTGCGAATAGATTTTTGTTAGATCACACGATTTGAACTGGTCCCCGCGACATTTGCCCTTTGTTTAAATCTGCCTGCCCCACCAAACAACTGCGGTTTCTTTGATGTTTTTGCCTATTTTCAAAGATTCTTTCAATCTGAAAACTTGGGGTGGCCCTTGGCAATATTCTCTTATGACAGATTTTTACCGCTTGCAAGGTAAACAACCCTAGGAACAATGTAGCGATTGAACGCCCCCCCCCCCCCGCACTTTTTTTTAGGGAGAACCAACCAGTACTTGTCCCAACAATCGTCCTTTGTTTGAAGCAAACGAAACCCAAACGTTTTTTTTGCCTTGAGGGGACGCGCTCGCAAAATTTCCATACCGTAATATGGTTAGGTCATTTCAAATCACAATTAAACAAAAAAATGTTGTTTTGTTTGTATGTTGTTGGTTTCGAGCCAAGATTAATCTAAGCAAGCATATCTTTAAGCGATTTTCCTTTTCTATAAGAAATCAAGGGAGGTTCCTTGAATATCTCTTTGAGTAATAGTTGTTCTTGTATTAGATGCCATTTGTCCATTAGTATGTTTTACAAACATGGAAACGATTCTTGAAATTGCGTCACGAACGGGGTAGAAGCTCCCCCAATTTGAAGTGAGGGGAGGTTACTAACTCTAAAAATATTTAAAATGGATATCATTCCGTTTAATTCATAAGATTTGTCCAGAAGTTAACATATTTTATTAACTCAAAAAAATCAGGTGATATCCTTTTCTACACTTTTCAACTCGATTCATGCATTTAGAGAAAGGGATTAGTGACAAATAAACTTTGTAAACACAGTTAACGAAATCTGTAACAGAAGGTAGAGTAATCATAACTTTGGTGCATTTATTCGTTTACTGTCACAAAATCGGATTCTCTGAATGTACCGGAAATTCCTTGTCGCAACGACCAAAAAATCATTTGCCAGTTCAGTAAGACAGAGTTTGTCTGTTCTGTCTTTGTAAGTGTTTAGTACTGTAAGATTAATGAGCCTGTTTTGAATCTTTTCTTTCTTCAAGAGCTACTAGAACTCGACTTATGTTTAGAAGTTACCCTGAGAAAATGGTCGAACAGATACTCTCAGAAGTTAACTACGCGGACAGACAGAAAAACAGCTGTAACACAGAAGCAGAGAACGCACAAGAAACTTCCACCCTCCGTGACACAATTTCAGACATCGTTAACATGTTTGGAGACAATGGCTTTTAATGCAAGAACAACCATTACTCAGAAAGATATTTAAGGAACCTCCCTAGATTTCTTATAGAAAAGGTAAATCGCATAAAGATATACCTCTTCAGTAAAGCAAAACTATAAAGGCCGTGAACAACACAATGAGCACACAGCAGAAGTCGCGTCGGTCTGTCAACCCCATTTTGATCACCGACAGTGGACTACAACTAAGTGTATGAATTGTAAAGATAGTCAGTTTTAAAATTTATTCCATCAGACGGGATCGAAAGGAGCCAATCATAAATTTTGAAAAATACAATTTCAAGTTACGTTCTAGAATGGCCGTTTGCCCCTACAAAGGACTGGATCTACCCACAATTCACCAGGAACTAATCATTAGCAAAATGGCGTAATCACACTCCCTGACGACAGTGAAACAATTATATCTCAATTCGCACATGATACCACTCTAATAGTCAACAACACTGAATCATTAACTGCGGGCATCTCGGTTATAAATTCCTCCAGCATACTCTCAGGGTTAAAATTGAACCAAAAGAAACCCAAGGCGTTATGTGTCTCGCTTTGTGATTTATTAAACGTGTTCCAACATGGCGGCTACAGACATTCAGCCCTTGTTACATAACAATGAGCACGTAACGTGGTAAACACGTGATACTGTGACATCCCGCTTTCAATAAAAAAGGAAGAACGGCAAACACCATTTTTTTAGCTTTCTAAAAGTTCATGCTTCAGGGGCACCCAACGAGCCAAATCAAAAGATGTAGAAAGGAAGTTTTTAGTACGTTGTGGTGTTTGAAGTTTGTTTGAAGTGATGTTTTCATAAGCTAGAAAAAGCTCATCTGTTCGGATTCCCTAGCTGAAAGTTTACTTGCCCGAAAATGTTAGGGAACAAAATCTTTCTTTGAGAAAATGCAAGCTGAAATGAACTTTCGACGACCTTTCTAGGGAACTATTTTCTTTCCAAAAATGCTAGCTGACGTTTTTGACTGCCAAAAACAGCAATTACGACCTTTCCGAAAACCTCAGGGGTTATGATTTCCCAATTGCGAATCTTTTAGGTCACGTTTTAGTTACGAAAATCCGAGTGCCCTCTTTAATCGACGCCGAAAACCCAAGGCGAATTACCCTCCACCGGACAGATATCGACCGAAACTTGTCGTTGGGTGCCCCTGATGTCTTTAAAGTGTGTATCAAAACTGCAACTTGTTTAAAGTGGTTATTCAATTAACGGTTCTCTGCAACTAACAAATGAACGTTCCTCAAGTTCTTTAATGTCTAAATGTTCAGCTTATCTGGCGGATTCACTGTACGTCCAGATCGGGTGGTATATCTGCTGTTTGTCTCGGAGGGCTTTGGAGTATTTGCAGGGGAACTAGGTTCTATACTGTCTCCTGCTGGCTGAACAGTTCCATTCCCAGGTCTTAATGGTGGTATGACAACTTTAGGTACTGCCATCAGGGGTGGATGTTCCGTATGGGGTGTCGCATGGTCCGGCCTGAGGTGTGATCTTGTACACCGGCACACACCTGCTGTTTTGCTGTTCCTAACTATATACGACCTTGGTGCTTTTGCTGTTCTCACAAAAGTGCCTGGTTCCCAGGTCTTGGTTTGGTGATCGAGGATTCTTATTGGCTGGCCTGGATGAAGTGGTTCTAGGGTTGGCCGTGCCTTCAGATTAAAATAGTGGCCTTGCTGCTCTTGTTGTCGTTGTAACTGTTCCCTAACTTGTGCTGAATCATCTGTAAGGTTTGCACGGTGGGACATAAGTAACAGTGTTCTGAACTTTCTCTTTGTTAGCAGCTCTGCTGCTGATCCCAGGTGGTGGTAGAGGGGTGTTGCTCTGTATGATAGTAGACCAATGTAAGGGTCTCCACCTTCCTCATCACATTTCTCGAGTTGGTTCTTCACTGTCTGTACCATGCGTTCCGAAGATCCATTGGCTTGCGGATAAAGTGGGGAACTGGTGATGTGCTCTATTCCATAAGAGGTGGTAAAATCTGCGAATTCCTTTGCACTGTACTGTGGACCATTGTCAGTTACTAACTGACTGGAGATGCCGTACTCAGCGAATATGCTCCTAAGATGAGTGATAACGGCTGCGGAGGTCGTGCTTGAAACCTTTCGGATGGCTGGAAACTTGTTATACTGGTCTGAGATAAGGAGGTACTGGTGGCCCTTGAAGTCGAACAAATCAGAGTTTAACCTTTCCCAATGGTAACTTGGTTGTTCTGGCTGGAGAATTGGTTCTTTCTGTTGCTGGCGTTGGTGTCTTTGGCAAGGATTACACTATTGTACGAGACTGATGACAACTTTGGTGATGCCTGGCCAGAAAACGCAGGTTCTGGCTCGGAGCAGGCATTTCTCCTGACCCAGATGCCCTTGATGAATGATTTCTAACATCTCCGGTCGAAGGGATGGCTGGATAACGATGCGATCACCCTTAAGTATTAACCCATCTTCAATGGTTAACTCGTCTCGAAAGTTACAGAAATCGTGCAATGCTTCTGGGCATTTTTCTCTCTTATATGGCCATCCTTTGTAATCCATCTCTTTCAGTTTGCTCATGGTGAAAAGCATGGACCGTCTCTTCCCGAATCTGCTGCAGTATCGCTGGCGATGCAGTAAGCGATCAGTTTGACATGGTGTATGTCAAACTGAGGTAGCTGGTTGTTGCCAGATGTCGGTTGTGGTGAGATTCTTGACAAGGCATCAGCAATAGGTACTTCAGCACCTGGCGTTGGGGTCGAAATATCTGAGCACACCGAGGGTGGACACTTCAGCTTTAACTGCATTAAATGCACGATCATGTTCTGGCCCCCACATATAGGCTACCTCTTTCTTAGTTAACTCACGGAGAGGAGCAGTAATGGTGGCCAGGGGGCCTGAGTACCGTGTGAGGTAGTTGACCAGGCCCAGGAAACTTAGGCCTAGGAGGGTTGCATGTTTTGTATAGCTGAGACTTTGCTGTCATCAGGTCTTACACCTTGGGGTGTCCAGGTGTGTCCGAAGAAGCTAATCTCTTCGCTTTTGAATTGCAACTTCTCTTTGTTAAATACTATGCCCTCTTGCTGTGCACGTTCCATGAGGTTGGCTAAATTCTTGTCATGTTAACCTTCTGTAGAGCCAAAGACAAAGGTATCATCTGCAATGCCTGTGACACCCCTGAGGCCTTCGAGGGCTGAGCTTGTTTTGGAATATGTCTTGAGAGAGAGACATATAGACCAAAGGGCAGCCTGGTGAAACGAAATCTACCAAAGGGGTTAGAAAAGCTAGTGAGGAGCTAGTAGGAGCTTGATTCGTCAAGTGGGACGTGCCAATACCCTTTCTTAGCATCAACAAGTGTAAAGAACTTGGCATCGTTGAGTTGAGTCACCACTTCATCGATTGTTTTGCAGTAGTGTTGTTCCCTCTTGACCCACTTGTTTAAGTCCCGGGGATCTAGGAATACTCTAAGCTTGGTAATCCCTCCCTTTTCATTTGTTGACTCTGACAGAACTATGCTGTCTACCCAATCTGTAGGTATGTCAATTGGTGTGATGACAACAAGTTCCAGCATATTGTCGATTTCTTGCCTGTAGAGCTCTCGTAAGTGGACTGATACCGAGCACGGTGGATGAATGACGGGTTCTGCGTCAGGTTCAATGGTTATATGGTATGGCTTCATTCTGAACTTGCCTAGCCCCTCGAAGCGGTCCTGGTAGTCACCGAGGAGTTCCTCTTTGGTGAGTTGGGTGTGAGATTTGACACTCTGCTGACTATCGGGTGACGGCTTTGTCTTGTCTTGTACATTTGATCCCTGTGTAAGGTTGCAGTTAAATTTTACAAGTTCTAAGTCACTGCAAGTTTTGCATCCTAGCATTGCCGAACCTGTGACTTCAGTAACTTCAAATGACACTGCCTTAACATCACCTTTGTGGTGTAGATACAACTGACAGGAGCCAAGACTGTTTATGTGGTGTCCTCCATAAGCTGTGATTTTGCACTGCGGTGGACTGAGTTGTCTTTCTAGGGGCTGTGTAACCACTTTGTCATAGTCCCGCTTGGACATTGCATTCATCTCTGCACCAGTATCTATCTTACACTTTATTGGTGTGGTGTGCCTGTGGTACGGCTTGGCAGTTAGCTGCATTTCAACTTAATGGCTTTGTTACCATGTCCTTCCGACTGGATATTATCAATCTCACTTGCACAGTTATTTGTGTCCTGACAGTGTTCTGCAGTCAGAATCCCTAAGAAAACTCTTTCATCAGGGTCTGGTTTGGTCGGTCGACCTGTTTGTACTCCTTTCCTTTGTGGACTCTTTGCCCCCAATGTGGCTTACTTTTAGGCTTGTTTTTGCCTTTGCCCAATTCTCTTCTGCCTAGGGAATTGACTTGGATGGGGTTTGTCATGGCCTATAATTGGAGTTTAGTAGCTTCCTCTGTACGCGCGATTTCACGAGCCTTCTGAAATGTTACTTTGTTTCCTTCGGCAATACATTTCCGTTATAATCAGAAGCACAGCAAGATGAAGCCTCAGGATTTGACTGCCCACAAGAACTATGAAGTTTTCTCAGTAAATATCTCTCCCATGAAAAGGATGATATACAATTATGTTATTTGCCGGCCTAGGTCGGTCCGTATTGGGAAAAACTGTTCCTGCGGCCTCGGGCCATACTCGAGACCGAAATGGACTTCACAACGCCAAACTTGCAATAATATTACTAAGCTACAACTTTGAAATTAAATTCGGATTTGTACTCAGTTGATTGTGTATACTCGCCTTTTTCAGTAACTGTAACGATTTCAATCTCACAACTTGTTTCTTCATCCACTTAACAACCATTCGTGGTTAATATAAACATCATTTACGCCACTTTTGCGCTTTCACTTTGATGGAAATTCTCAATCGCTTCCAAGTTTAGCTAAATTAGCTTAAATATCGGCAGCGGTCCGTACTCGGGGTCCGGATGTGCACGTTTCCAAGAAATGAACCATGAACGCCAGTGTATGACAATCTATGCCCGTGTTTGGCCAGGTATGCCCGTGTATAGCCGTGTACAAAAGTGTATGCCCATGTATGCCCGTGTATGGCCATGTATGCCCGTGTATAGCCATATAAAAATGGCCATGTATGCCCGTGTATACCCATGTAAGTGCGTGTATACCATTGTACGCCCGTGTATGGCCATGTATACTTGTGTATGGCCATGTATGCCCGTGTATAGCCGTGTACGCCCGTTTATGGCCATGTATGCCCGTGTATGGCCATGTATACCCGTGTATGTCCATGTATACTTGTGTATGCCCGTGTACACCTGTATATGCCCATGTACACCAGTGTATGGCCATGTATGCCCGTGTATAGCCGTGTACGCCCGTGTATGGCCATGTATGCCCGTGTATGGCCATGTATACCCGTGTATGTCCATGTATACCCGTGTATGTCCATGTATACTTGTGTATGGCCATGTATGCCCGTGTATAGCCATGTATGCCCAGGTATAGCCGTGTACACCCGTGTACAGCCATGTACGCCCGTGTATAGCCGTGTACGCCCGTGTATGGCCATGTATGACCGTGTATGGCCATGTATGCTCGTGTATGGCCATGTATACCCGTGTATGTCCATGTATACTTTTGTATGCCCGTGTATACCCGTGTATCTCCATGTATACTTGTGTATGGCCATGTATGCCCGTGTACGTCCGTGTATGGCCATGTATGCCCGTGTATGTTCATGTATACTTGTGTATGGCCATGTATGCCCGTGCATGGCCATGTATGCCCGTGTATGGCCATGTATACCCGTGTATGTCCATGTATACTTGTGTATGCCCGTGTACACCTGTGTATGCCCATGTACACCAGTGTATGGCCATGTATGCCCGTGTATAGCCGTGTACGCCCGTGTATGGCATGTATGCCCGTGTATGGCCATGTATACCCGTGTATGTCCATGTATACTTGTGTATGGCCATGTATGCCCGTGTATAGCCATGTATGCCCGTGTATAGCCGTGTACGCCCGTGTATGGCCATGTATGACCGTGTATGGCCATGTATGCTCGTGTATGGCCATGTATACCCGTGTATGTCCATGTATACTTTTGTATGCCCGTGTATACCCGTGTATGTCCATGTATACTTGTGTATGGCCATGTATGCCCGTGTACGTCCGTGTATGGCCATGTATGCCCGTGTATGTCCATGTATACTTGTGTATGCCCGTGTACACCTGTGTATGCCCATGTACACCAGTGTATGGCCATGTATGCCCGTGTATAGCCGTGTACGCCCGTCTATGGCCATGTAAGCCTGTGTATGGCCATGTATACTGGTGTATGTCCATGTATACTTGTGTATGGCCATGTATGCCCGTGTAGAGCCATGTATGCCAGGGTATAGCCGTGTACACCCGTGTATGGCCATGTATACCCGTGTATGTCCGTGTATACTTCTGTATGGCCATGTATACCCGTGTATGTTCATGTATACTTGTGTATGGCCATGTATGCCCGTGTATAGCCGTGTACGCCCGTTTATGGCCATACATGCCCGTGTTTGGCCATGTATACCCGTGTATGTCCATGTATACTTGTGTATGCCCGTGTACACCTGTGTATGCCCATGTACACCAGTGTATGGCCATGTATGCCCGTGTATAGCCGTTTTTGCCCGTGTATGGCCATGTATGCCCGTGTATGGCCATGTATACCCGTGTATGTCCATGGATACTTGTGTATCGCCATTTATGCCCGTGTATAGCCATATATGTCCGGGTATAGCCGTGTACACCCTGTACAGCCATGTATACCCGTGTATGTCCGTGTATACTTGTTTATGGCCATGTATGCCCGTGTATAGCCGTGTGCGCCCGTGTATGGCCATGTATGCCTGTGTATGGCCATGTATACCTGTGTATGTCCATGTATACTTGTGTATGGCAATGTATGCCCGTGTACGTCCGTGTATGGCCATGTATTCCCGTGTATGGCCATGTATACCCGCGTATGTCCATGTATACTTGTGTGTGCCCGTGTACACCTGTGTATGCCCATCTACACCAGTGTATGGCCATGTATGCCCGTGTATAGCCGTGTACGCCCTTGTATGGCCACGTATGCCCGTGTATGGCCATGTATACCTGTGTATGTCCATGTATACTTGTGTATGGCCATGTATGCCCGTGTATAGCTTTTTACGCCCGTGTATGGCCATGTATACCCGTGTATGTTCATGTATACTTGTGTATGGGCATGTATGCCCGTGTATAGCCGCGTACGCCCGTGTATGGCCATGTATACCCATGTATGTCCATGTATACTTGTGTATGGCCATGTACGCTCGTGTATACCCGTGTACGCCCGTGTATGGCCATGTGTACCCGTGTATGTTCATGTATACTTGTGTATGGCCATGTATGCCCGTGCATGGCCATGTATGCCCGTGTATGGCCAGGTATACCCATGTATTTCCCTGTATACTTGTGTATGCCGGTGTATACCCGTGTATGTCCATGTATGGCCATGTATGCCCGTGTATAGCCGTGTACGCCCGTGTATGGCCATGTATACCCGTGTATGGCCATGTATACTTGTGTATGCCCGTGTACACCTGTGTATGCCCATGTACACCAGTGTATGGCCATGTATGCCCGTGTATAGTCGTGTACGCCCGTGTATACCCGTGTACGCCCGTGTATGGCCATGTATACCCGTGTATGTCCATGTATACTTGTGTATGACCATGTATGCCCGTGTATAGCCATGTATGCCCGGGTATAGCCGTGTAATCCCTGTATGGCCATGTATACCCGTATATGTCCGTGTGTGCTTGTGTATGGCCATGTATGCCCGTGTATAGCCGTGTACGCCCGTGTATGGCCATGTATGCCCGTGTGTGGCCATGTATACTTTTGTATACACTGGAAAATACTAAATAGCAAGGACCACCGTTGCAAAATAGAAGAGCCGGATCCTGTAATAGATCTAACCAGCTATAAAATTGTAAACTAGAAAACGGTAAGAAACAAGCAAGGCTGGTTACACGGCTAGGAATATATATTTAAACCAATATTTCGGGAGGCACAGCCTTCCTTCATCAGGGTGTTACATATTATGACCCTAAGATGAAACGACGTTACAGTTTTAAAAAAAGTTGTACATGTAACATGATATTATAATAAAGGTAAACAATACAACGTAAAATAAAAAAACGTTACAGTTTGAAAATTTGAAAAAAACGTAACAAGAAAACAAAAAGATAGGTATTATATTTCTTCTTTTCTGTTGATACCTAACGGTTCAAGAGTTTGACCTCTATCAATTAGATATGCTTCTCTGGCTCTTCGTACACCGTCACGATTAGATTTGGACAGTTCTAGTGGAATTAGTTGCATGTCAGAAGCGCTGTGACCGTTAGAGAGAAAATGTTCTGATACTGCAGTGGGTTTAGAGCTGTTGGTTTGTTTGTCGACTGTTCTACGATGTTCGTTGAAACGGTCCTTAAGTCGTCGTTTAGTTTCGCCTATGTATTGTTTGTGACAGTGATTGCATTGTACCATGTATATGACATTTTGTATGCCCGTGTATACCCGTGTATGTCCATGTATACTTGTGTATGGCCATGTATGCCCGTGTACGTCCGTGTATGGCCATGTATTTCCGTGTATGGCCATGTATACCCGTGTATGTCCATGTATACTTGTGTATGCCCGTGTACACCTGTGTATGCCCATGTACACCAGTGTATGGCCATGTATGCCCGTGTATAGCCGTGTACGCCCGTGTATGGCCATGTATGCCCGTGTATGGCCATGTATACCCGTGTATGTTCATGTATACTTGTGTATGGGCATGTATGCCCGTGTATAGCCGCGTACGCCCGTGTATGGCCATGTATACCCATGTATGTCCATGTATACTTGTGTATGGCCATGTATGCACGTGTATGCCCGTGTACGCCCGTGTATGACCCTGTATAACCGTGTATGTTCATGTATACTTGTGTATGGCAATGTATGCCCGTGCATGGCCATGTATGCCCGGGTATGGCCATGTATACCCATGTATTTCCATATATACTTGTGTATGCCCGTGTATACCCGTGTATGTCCATGCATGGCCATGTATGCCCGTGTATAGCCGTGTACGCCCGTGTATGCCCATGTATACCCGTCTATGACCATGTATACTTGTGTATGCCCGTTTACACCTGTGTATGTCCATGTACACCAGTGTATGGCCATGTATGTCCGTGTATGCCCATGTACTGTTCATGGTACACCATATTAGACCACGGTGAACCACTATATGATACTTACACTACGTATCTACGTGTTTGCGGTGTAAAATCCGCTGGATTACCAGATTGCGGTCGTCAGAGAATCTTTTTGCCTTACCGTGAAACATGTAATTCGCTTTCCTCCGATAAATGTCTCACTTCATTTGCCTCTTTTCCACATCTTGGGGAAATGAATCCAATTTCTGGCGGAGATTTCACAGAAAACACACTTTGTAAAAAGATTCGTCTTCAGTTGAGGATAAAAACATGTTTTAGATGACCCATTTGTCCTCGAAAGTTGTCGAGGAAAAACTCGAATATCGTTTTATTTGTGTTCATGGTGTAGGTGAGAAAACTCCATGGCTTATAAACGCCTGCTTTTACGTTTATTTCACTTCAAAGGACTTTATAAATTTAACGTCTTCAGTTTCATGAGTTTTTTGATGAGTCACTGAGTAAATGTGTGACTTTAGGCGGCTTTAGGATTATGTGATTTTAGGGTTGTATTTTATTGTAAGCTTAAGCTTATATATTTGTCTTTTGTTAATGACTGTAACCATAACATCATCATATTTTATAAATAGGCAGGTATTACCAAGTCAATTTGGATAATAAAGTACTTTGTTAAATGCAGGGCTCCTTGTGGCAGTTCATCGTGTATTGAGGCACTCACTTGCAGTTGTTGTTAAAAATTTTTTAGAAACTATGCTTGACTGATAATAAAGGGTTCTTGTTCGATAAACGTTGTTGTACTTTATGGTCACCTCAGTCTTAGAAAATTGAGAGCTAAAAGTTTTATAAAACTAGGAATACGTATGAACATCTGCTAGGAAATAATAATAATAATAATAATAATAATAATAATAATAATAATAATAATAAACTGCGAGCAACTTTCGTGCATTATTTCTAAATTTCAAGCACTTTTTCTAAAAATCGAACACTATTTGAACACTTTTTTGCCCGTGTTTCAGAGCACTTTTTGGCGATTTTTCCAGCGCAATCGGGACAGGCCTACGCCCCGCCCTCCCAGTTATAGGCCGGCCCATCTACCTGTAAATAAAAAAATGCATCCGATTATAAGTTCCCCGGACATAAGACCTCCTCTAGTAACTGTTCAGTATTTTGTCTCGAAATGAAGTTGTTTTAAAGCTAAATTTAGAACCAGTACAAGAAAAACGTATTTCCATCAACACTACCGCAGCTCGTTTCCAAACGTTTTTTTTATTCCGGTTAGAAGCTCTCCGGGATATAAGCCCCTCCGTTTCTAGGCCCTCCTAAAACCCCTAACGAAATTGTATAAGCCCAGGGCTTATAAGCGGAAGTTTACGGTATGGCATTTAATTAACCAAACAACACTCGCAGTTTCAGCTGACAGCCCTGAGATTTGATTTCTTTAATTTGTTTTATTTCTCTGTTAAGGCCTGATTGCTATTATTCTCTTTAAAACTGTTGTTAAGTATCCAAACAAGCACATTATGGCGTTCATACGTTTCAGAAAGCTTTCTAGCGCCGAGGAGTAGAATCTTGCTAAGTCCTCCGCAGCGAGATCGACAGACTTCGTTACTTTGTCCTTTGCATGTTCTGTTTATCCTCCGTAACTAAACTTTCGAACAACTCGAACCTTGACAGTCAAAGTCATCAGTATTCCACTGCTTATGAACAGGCGATCCTTCTGCAGCATCAAAAATTAAGTCATGAGCTAACCGGCTGATGTTATTCCTGTGCTGAAAGATGAATCAATATTCCGGTGTTTTGTTTGAAGGGTCTTTTCATCTATTAACTCATACGGGGTTACACTTCCTAGAAAAGAATACACATGCAAAAGAACTATCACTAGCTCTGTACGTTCTCTCTTGGATGAAGACTGTTATTCATTACAGTACGTTTTCGTCCGCAACAGGCAAGCTTTACTACTAGGTCTTTTGTTCACAGATCTGCCATAGCATGGAATGCACTACCAGATAATCTTAAAGATTCGGCAAATTCATCTATTTTTAAATATAACTTAAAACAATCCAAGCAAACTATCATGAATATTAATTTTGGGAAGGGAGGTAATGTTATATATAACATGAAACCAGATTTTCATTATTACTAAATTTTATTGGCTTATTATTTTATATAATTTAAAATTGTATCATACTTGTATCTCATATTATTATTGATTTAGTTTAGTCTAAGATTTAGTTTAGGCAGGTCCACATCAGCTGTAAAGTTGCTAAAATTTTAACCTGCGTTATCAAATAAAGTTATGTATGTATGTATGTATGTATGTATGTATGTATGTATGTATGTATGTATGTATGTATGTATTAGACTCTGATTTTCGGCATCCGTTTAATGAAGAGCCTCTCTTGAGTTTTGATTGTTGCTTGTTAAAGTTGATTGTCGATTGTCTTAAATCTTTCTAGCCGAGCACAGATGCTCTACTTATTGGGGAGACTAAATCAAATCAACGCTAAATAAGGTCAAATACAATCAAATCAAATGTTGGTTTTTGGCTAGCCTGCATACTGGCTCTTCATTTGGGCTGCAGCCGTCTCTGTACGATTTGAGTTCGATAGCCGGCGGTGCGGACTTATCACGAACATGACACATCTCAAACAAGTGAAGCTGAACCAAGTTTCAGTGAACGCAGAAAGTGATGCTTATCTGAGTAAAGCTATCTCAACTTTGTCTTCAAGAAAGAAATATCAAGACCTTCTCAGTGAAAAGGATGTGATGGCCGTGCTGCCTACAGTGTTTGGAAAAAGCCTTGTGTTTCAAGCTTTTGCTCTTGTTAAATCGATGGATTCGGCTTCATCGAATTTTCCCTTTCCCTCGCTTGCCCCAATCCCGTAGCTTTTGACCTAACTGGCATCTTTCCTGCCTCACGGTGGCCCTTCTCTGGATTTTTTTTATTTAAACCGTTTGAATATAAAGTATGTAGACGGACGCAGTTTTCAGAAACTCTTCTCGACATTAAGGTCTTTACTGACTGTCTGTACTGATCATCAGAAAAGACAAAATGGTAAACCGAACGGGTATATGTCTGATGAGTACAAGTGATCAACAAGAAACCGCGACGTGCGATCGTAGGAATAAGAAACTCCCCACAGACAGCAGAGGAGTCCTATTTGACCGCAAAGTCAGTTGAATTCAGTAGAGGAGTCCTATTTGACAGTATTTCCAGTTAAATTAACCGCACAATTCTGAATTGTAGCGCGAATCATCTAGGCTAGGACAAGGTAGCCTCCCACTCAGACGTGCTCTGTCTGAGGAGGTTGAGGGTTGAGGGAGGGGAAAGGGGGGGGGGGGGGGGGCACCTGGTCCTTGGCTAGAATTTGAATCATCACCGTACGTGATCTAGCCTCTCACGCCGTCGTTTTTAGGGGAAACAACGTATGAAACAAACTGGCTGGCTGACGCGCGCGTGGGATGAAGTGCAAATTTTAGGCAAAGCCGAGTGTAATTCAGCGTAATTCAGCCAATGCTTGCCATGTACATTCTAATAAAGTATCTATCTATCTATCTATCTATCTATCTATCTATCTATCTATCTATCTATCTACTAAATGTCGTGCGATCGAATTCCATTTTGTGTTGGTTAAAATTATTACAACGACGCAAAAAGTCATCCAAGTTTGGCGAGTGCGAAAATGCCGAGTGTGAAAGTCATCACAAAACGGCATTCAAAAAAACTAACGGTAAGTGAATTGCGTCGACGGCAACGAAAAAAAAAATTAAATTTAGATCTTAACTCTGCTTGCTGTTTTCTTCGTTCTACTTGACTAATTTTCTTTCTTTCGCGATCTGCTCGTTCCGCAAAGAAAACCGCTTCTCCTTTTATGTGCCTTTCAGCGCACATAAATTATAAGTTAAAAGTTCTAATTTTCTCTTCACCGTCGTCCTTGAGCTAAAAAAAGAATGAAAAAAAAACTTATGCACATAAAAGGAGAACTGTCGTAGCTAAAAGAACGAGGAGATCACCGAAGAAAACAGAGAACCAGCAACAGAGTGGGCTGAGAAAGATCCAAAAAGTGAGTGCAGAAGGAGGTAGGGTGGATTCTTGCTGACAAAATGCCAAGAACTGCGAACAGAGTGAGCAAATCTAACACCATCCGAGCCATAAGTAAAATACGAAGAAACCACATGTTTAATGGCAAACCGGGCAAAAATCTGTTCTCTGCCAGTGACTCAAGTTTGGGCCATTATACAAGAGACCCTGGATAACCCTGATGCAGTAAGGGAAATTGGAGGAAACAGTTATGGAAAGGTTTACAAAAAGAACTTTGCGACACCTGGAGGAATACATGGCCGCACGGGAGCTTGGTGTTACACTGTGACGGTCATTTACAACTCAAGGAACGATTGCGTAGTCACAGCATTTCCGAGTGAGTAAGAACTGCAATCAGTGTAAGATAGATATGAACATTTTTTAACGCTTATAAAAAAACATTGAAAACGTTTTCTGGTTGTAGTTTTAATAAATATCACGAAAATATTGTTACAGAGTGATAGAGAAGTTTACAAAAAGAGCTTTGCGCCTCCTGTAGGAATACATGGCCGCACGGGAGCTTGGTGTTACACTGTGACGGTCAGTTACGACTCAACTGGAACGATTGCGTAGTCACAGCATTTCCGAGTGTGTAAGGACTGAAATCAGTGTAATATGAGTGCTGAAGATTTTTTTGAGGCTTATGAAAGAGCATTAAAAGATTTTTCTGGTAGTGTTCCTTATAAATATGACGAAAATATTGTTACAGGTCTTAGTATCATTTTATTAAAGAGACGTTAACCATTTATCATTAAGAGTAAAACAGTTCAAAATCCTAATTTTTCTGTCAGTGTCGCACACATATTGAAAAAATATTCCGCCGTAGTTTTCAACCTTTGACCTTTTGATGACAAGTATGGTAAAAGCCGCCGTTACCACAATGAAAAGTCCGTCTCATTGTAAGAAGGCTTTCCCTGACATAAACTGAGGTTTAAAGACTCCGCGAACATAATCTCCGCGCTGCGGGACCCCGGGTGCGGGACTACTTGCGACGAGACGTGGTTACCTTCTAACCACGACAAGCACCTTGTGAGATTTTCGTAGAAAGAACTCAACCAATCAACAATTGCCAAACACGCAATACGTGTTAGTAGTCTCGAGATAAAGGAAATAGTCTGTAAAACTTTTCTAGTCGATTAGTCTTTAGTTTTTTATAGTTATTCGCTTGTGCCTGTTATGAAATCAACGTTGCTTACTTAAGCACAAGTCTACTCGCTGCGTTTTGTTACATCCTAGCGAACTGAAATCTCTGAGACAAACCGTCAAAATCAAATTAATAACTGAATCTATCTGTGCATAGTAACCCCTTATACAAGCACATTTCTCATCCACGATTTGAGTTTGTGGGGCAAATAATCAAAACCTCTCGCGAAACATGAAAGCATCGTAAGTTGCGAATAACTCGAACCTGTGACAGTCAACTCATCAGTATCGCAATGCTTAGGAACATGAGCTCCTTCTGCAGCGTCATGAACTAGCCAGCTGATAATAATAATAATAATAATAATAATAATAATAATAATAATAATAATAATAATAATAATAATAATCTTTTATAATGCTTTTGTCAATGTACACATTTTTTTTTATTACAATCTAGAAAATTTACAAAATATGATTAATCTAAACTTAATAAAAACAATTGGCAAGCTAGGAAGCTAAATAAACAAATAGGTTTTCAAAATAAAATAAAAAATAAATGCAAAGAAGGAAAAACTTATTTACATGAAGTATGTTGCTTCATCAGTAAAACGAAAGTTTATTTTATTTGTTCTTCCGGCAGAGAGTAGATAACGTTTTATTTTCTTTTCTGACGTCATTTCTGTGCTGAGAGATGAATCAATATTCCGCTGCTGTGTTTGAAGTTTTTTCATCCGTTGACTCTTTACACTTGCTAGAGAGGAATACACATGGCGAAGCAAAAGCAGTATTACTAGCTCTGTACGCTCTCTCCTGGATGAAGACTGTTGTTCATTAATTTATCGTCGATAAGGAGCAAGCCTGCACATTGCATTTCACTCTGATTCTCGGCATCCATTCTAAAATGACTCATTGCAATGATATTATAAACGAAGAACCTCTGTAGCTTCTCTTGATTACATCTTGATTGTTGCAATGTCAAAGATGTCCGGCGATACAGACCCAACGGACCATGAAATCCTCGTTTTTTGGCAACATGTTCTTTCGCCAGTGATTGCGCCCTATGATTCCTTGTGATCGCCTGATAAATTTCAGTTAAGTTCGTCAGAGTTAGGCTCCGTTCACGATTGTTTGTATGCGCTGCGGAGTCGCACTGACATCTGTATAAATCATGGTGGCAAAATTGTCCAATGTTCTACAAGCCAACTCTTAATTCCAATTGAATAGGTTTGTAGACAGACGCAATTTTCAGAAGCTCTTCTCGACAGTAAGCTGTCTGAACAGGCTTACTCTGGTTGCAAGAATGTTGTGGATAATCTTGTATTGAAACATCGTTATTGTAATGTCGTTTTTGATCTGGAAAGGTGATTCCTACACTCTACGAATGGATTCTCGGGAAAAACCCTGTCTTAGAATCTTATTTTCGGCGGTTGGAGGTACGAAGATTTCCTTCAACAGTGTGTTATATACATTTTTCGTGGAAAAATTTTCATATTTCTCATTTTCGGGCGGATACGAAAAAGACTTTTTGATTGCAGGTTTCCATGAGCTTGGTATAGTGTTTATAAGACCAAAGTAGACAGTGAAGGGGATTGTTAAGCTTAAATTTGTTACATAAGTTTTTGGACGATAAGAAATTGCCATCCATCTGAAGGAGGTCACTAACCCGTATAAAGTTCTTGTCGAACCAGTTTTTGTAAAAAACTGGTTTACCATTGATTAAAATTTTCTGGTTGTTCCAAATTATCTCTTCATGGGTAGGAAGAGATCCCATGCAATCCTTTGCAGTTTGCAAATGTTTCAGTTCTTCGAGGTAGAAGGGTGGTAAACTTGTAGCCTGTAATGTTTTGACGTCATAGCTGCAATCTGTGAGGAATGTTAGTCCCCCGTGCTTTTCCAGGGCAACTTCAGGGATGATTTTCCAGGATGCAATATTTGCTGATTTTATACGCGGCACCCAAGCGACCTTTAGGGCTTTATTCAAGTCAATCATCTTAAGACCGCCTTGCTTTTTCTCACCGTTAAGAGTCGACTTTTTGTTCTTTCCAGGTTTTTCGTCCCAGATGAAATTAAACAGTATTGAGTTGATTTCTTCAATTAGTTTTTTCGGAATGACAAGTACAGAAGCACTATAAATTAATTTTGAAAGCGCTATAGTTTTTACAATATTAATTTTCCGTGAAGCGTCAGTTCTTCTTTTCCAACTATTTAAAGTCTTTCCTAAGTTCCTGATTTTCTCTACGAAGTTAAGCTCGTTTGCTTTAATTGAATCATACGAAAAGAAGATACCTAGAGCTTTTATTGGATCTTGAGGCCAGCGGAAACCAAAAGGGGTTTCGGTGTTATTTTTCCAACAACCAAGCCACATACCTTCTGTTTTTGTAGTGTTAATTTCCAAGCCGGATAGGTTTTGAAGTCATTTAGAAGTGCGAGCAGCTGTGCGATAGAAGCGAGGTCCTGCACAAAAACTGTGGTATCATCTGCGTATAGCGACACTTTGATTTCTTTTCCATCTACTTTGATTCCTTGTATTGTGGCTTTACTTCTGTTTGCATTGGCAAGTACTTCTATACCAATTACAAATAACAGTCCAGACAAAGGACAACCTTGTCGAACACCTCTCTCTAAAACGAAAAATTCTGATGCGTGGCCATTGTTTAAAACACAGCTTGTAACATTGGTGTAAAAAAAATTCTTACCCAGGTTTGAATGTCAGGTCCAAAATTAAACTCATTAAGGGTGTCAATAAGGAAACTCCATTCGACAGAATCGAACGCTTTTCTAAAATCAATGAAAAGAGCAGCTCCCGGCAAATTTTTCTCTTCTGTATAGGACATTATGCCTAAAATTAAACGAACATTTTCGCCAATATTACGATTTTTAACATATCCAGTTTGGTCAGGGCAAATAATTTTCGGAAGAACTTTTTCTAATCTTTTCGCGATTGTTTTTGTCAATATTTTGTAGTCAACATTAAGAAGCGAAATTGGTGTAAGGTTCTCAAGCGAGGTGATATCCTTATTTGGTTTCGGGATGAGAGTTATGATACCTCGTCTCAGTGAAATTGATAAAGTGCCACTGTCGAAAGCAAAGTTAAAACTGTTGATCATCTCAAGTTGTCAGTAATTCTTTCCAAAAAAATTTATAGAATTCGGCAGGTAGACCATCAGTTCCTGGCAATTTTTCATTTTTAAAATCATGTAAAGCTTTTAAGCATTCTTCTGCTGAAACTTTTCATTCACACGATAGCTGTTATCCGTTTCATCTAAAGGAGTAATGTTTTCTAGGAAAGCGGAGGCAAAATCATTTACGTCTTCTCGGTGCACGTTAGAGGAATAGAGTGTTTTATGATAATCCATTTGCTCTCGCAAAATCTCGAATTGATCGTTATGAATGTACAATTTGAGCGTTTTAATTTTGTTATTGTCTTTTTTTCGTAATTTCTTCTCTCAAGGTTAAAGAAGTAACGAGTGTTGCGCTCGCCACTCTCATGCCACCTTACTTTACTTCTAAGAATTGCGCCTCTTGTTTTGTGTTGCATAATCCTTTGTAAACGCATTCACGCTTGCAGCGTGGATTTCACAAATTATTTGCTTATTGTTTGGTTCTGCCTCGGCTCTTTTATATAAATCATTAATTTGTTTTTGGAGAAAGGTCTCAGTGGACTTTCTTTTTCTAGCTTTGTTCTTTAAATATTTGACCGTAAAACCCCTTATTTCCATTTTGATTAAATCCCATCTCAGCCTTTGATCTCCCACATCTAAGTATTTTTGTTTAACGTTCTCGAGCCCTGTACGTAATTTAGACACATAAGTTTCATCTTGAAGAAGTGACAGATTAAATTTCCAAAAACCCTTGTTTGAGTTCTACGGATTTAATGTGAAGGAGAATCGCAGAATGACCAGGGGATTAAACAAATACCTGAAGCGTCGTACCGTCTTTAGGTGGCTGCATCAACAAAATTGCTCTTTTGTTTTTTTGCAAGAAAATTACAGCTCAAAGAAAATAGAAAATGCCCGGCAAGCGGAATGGGGAGGCAAAGTACTTTTTAACCACGGTACAAAACACAGCAAAGGAACCATGATTCTCGTTCATCCCAAATTAGATTTTAAGATTGGGAAGCAAATGGCCGATACAAACGGCAGATACATTATTGTAGATGGGACGCTTGCAGGAACTCGTACCGTACTTGTCAATGTTTACGCACCAAACGACGCAAATCAACAGGTTTCCTTCTTCAAAGAATTGCAAAATCGGCTCCAAGAATATTCGGAAGAAATCATTATAATAGGTGGCGATTTCAATTGTACGCTGACCGAAATGGACAAGGTGACAAAACAAACTCCCGAAAGCTACCAGTAGTTGAAGAAATTAATAAATTAAGCAGCCTGTATGATTTAAACGACATCTGGCGTAAACGCAACCAAAATGAAGAACAATTTACATGGAGAAATAAGGTTTTCAAAATTCAACGTCGCCTTGATTACTTATTAATTTTTAAACAATTAAATGCTTTGACAGATAAATGCAAAATCTTATATGCGCCTGAAACACATGTCACATTACTAGTATTCACTGATCGCTCTGTGATTTGTTTTCAAATGTGATTGAAAGAGGAACTTTATTATCTAAGACCTTCAGATGTTGGACCTTGGCAGTAAAAGCAGAGTTTTTTTCTCATAGACATAACTTATGTTTATAAGTAAGCAATCATTACACCTTAACTTTTCTAAACTTAAAACGCTTCTTACCCGTTTCAGATTGTCTTGGACTGGCTAAGAAACCATTAGTTAAAGGAGCTTGGTACGTCACGAACATGCGCAGTAAAGATCGACAACCTGTGTGGAGCGCAACTTTTCAAGCTCTCCCGTCGAATCGATCAAGGTTACCAGAGAAATGTCCAAGTTCCGCGGCAACTCCAGTCTGCGCAACCTGATTGAGATACGGCCAAATTATTTTACTCAAGTTTGTTTCTCACTCTGGAAAAGACTGTACTCTACTCTGACAACAAGACGCTACATCCAAACGCTACATCCAAAGTCTGTCAGGCCACAAGTTATACATGGATACAAGCATGTAAGCTACAGTTACAGCTTTCAGCAACTGAGAACTCTTACAGTTTAGCGTATGCCCTGATAAACTAAAAACTCTTGATCAGCACAAGTCTAAGTAAGTGGAAATCGTAGTATTTCGACTAAACGAAAATTATTTCTTGTGCCACCCAAAGTTATGGAATTGTAAACAAAAAAAATTAAGAAATCACAAAAGATGAAATTGGAAGAGAAACTGTACAGCAATTTTTTAGTAGGAATTAGTGTCATTCTCATTTCATATAATAAACTCTATTTCTTTGAATGAACATGCAGCAACGGAACCCGCATAGAATTCTGAAGCGAATTAAGACATTTTTTGAATTTCTTTTCTTTTTCCTTTTTTTTTTTTTCACATTTCTATTGCGTTCCAATCGAGTTCTCTTTTCATGATCTTCAGACTCAGCCAAAGGCATTTGGAAAATTTTATAGCATCAAATTTTAACCAAAAGACACTTGGAAAATTTTATAACGTAAATCCGTTACCAAAAAGCACTTGAAAAACTTTACACCGTATTTTTTTGCTAAAATTTTTTTGCGATACTTAGTTTCCTTACATAAAAGGTTTCGAAATGTCTATTCTCAGTTCGAATAGATTTCGTATAGATTGAATTGGTCCTGTTCTAGTTTGTAATCGTCATCTAAGCCCCATTGTACACTGCAAATATATCATACAAAATCAGTAGAGTTGAAGACGGACGAATTAGTTTCAAGTCTTGCCTTAGATCATAATTTGCGATGCTACTTTCTTCTCAGGCTCGTACTAAAAGGTATCGGAACGTCGATTTCAGTTCGCTAGGATTTAATTGTTTCTGTCCTAATAGGTCATCGTATGCATTGCATGAAGACTGCAACTATATGCAACACTACTAACAGAGTTTCACACAAATTATAATTATCAATTTCTGCTTTAGATCAGCTGTTTAGATGAATCTTTTTGAAGGTCGACAAAAACGATCGTAATATCCAGCTGCTTTTGATAGGCCAGAACGAAAAACAGCACCAAGGCAATAACATGGAGTATGTTCGTTACATAATCATTGCTACTGATTTACAAAAAGAAAAATAGAAATGAGAAAGCTTGATTATTCAAGCTATATTATCCGTTTGACTCAGATAAATTTCTTCTACATCAAATATTAGAAGTAAAATATTATAATGATGCGCATCTACGATTTTCCAATTAGGAATAATTCGCAAGCTAGAAAATTAGAAGTTATAGTTTATGATGATCAATTTTTGCACTGATCAAGTGCGGCAAGAACTAAAGTTTCTTTATGACGCGTTTCTGATTAACATTCTTTTTGTCTTTGCTTTGCTTGTCTGGAAAGAAGAGCATGAATTATTAGTTGATAACTTTTAATTTTTAGTGCTGCAGTGATGTTTCACTCCCTCGAAAACCAAACGGTAAGTAAAGGGCGTTGTCTTTTAGAAAGAAAACACGCGGAGCGAAGAAATTTATAGCTTTGGTTTATCCAGAAAAAAAAACTTAAAAACTACGTAGAGCGAGATTTAAATGGAGCAACGAAAGTAATTTTCGCACAAGTTTTCCTTTCCCATTAGCTGAATAACAGTTCACAGAAAAATCGATCGCATTAGAACAACAACACATTGGGTTGTTTTCAAAAGACGAAATGAAAGCGCTAATCAAGGATTGTGAAAGACTCGATAGCCTCAAATGACGATTATTATTATGATTGTGATGGTTGCTGTTCATACAAAGAAACAGATTCTAGTTAGAATACTTTCGCAAAGTTGTACACAAGACTAAAAAATTAAAAAATAAACTGGTGCTCTAACTTTAGTATTTCAGTCTTAAAAAATCTATTGAGAATTCTACAGTAATTTCAACGAATTCTTCAGTTTTATATAGTCCTACAGTTACTAGAATCCTATACAAAGAAAACAAATGTAACTGAAAAAGACAGGATCGTAACAATAAAGAGGCAGACTCCTCCACTAGTACAATACATTACAAAAAGAATAAAGTCCTGTAACACAACTTTAGGTGATGCGGCAAAACTCTGTCTCCTTGATTTACTTCACAAATGTTAAAGACACCGCAGAAGGGGAGAGGGAGTGTAGGGAGGCACTCCCTGCACTCTCTCCCCAGGTCAAGCGGGCATTGGCATGTTTTTTAATGGTATAGTGGGGTAGAAGTTTTGTAATGCATTTTTCCCTGGTATGACAGTTTTCGATTTTTTTTAGCCCTTCTTTGCTATTCTCACTTCAATTTTTGGATCAGTTTTATTTTCCTTCTACTCTTTCAGAAAGGACTAGGTCGATTATCGTATTTCCTCGAATAATAGCTGGGGGCGATTATTATTTTTTTCACCAAATGGGGGTGATTATCCGAGGGAAGGCGATTGCTCGAGGGAAGCTGTTATTTCAAATATTTCTCAGTGGAAGTGATTCCGTAAATATTTTGTTTTATTATTCTATTAAGTTAAAAAATAATAACATGAAATAACTGACCACAGGCTTTTAAGTGTTCCAAATTTGGTTCCTTAAGTAAGTTTCAATGTCAATTTTCAACGAAAGCTTGTATGTTGCCCAAGGTGTCAATTTTTAACTTGACAGGGAGGGGATAAAAGAAAGAGAAGATGGCGAGAGGAGTTGTGGGAAGGCGATTCTTGTGAATATTTCCGTCAAAGGAGGGCGATTATTCGAGGGATGCGATTAATTGAGGGATGGCTATTATTCGAGGAAATACGGTATTTCTCCTTTTTGTACTTTTTTCTTAAGACCTTGATTTGCATTTTCTTTTGTTCAACCCTGGGTGCCAGCGCCTCAATTTTTCTCAAGTCATAAACTTGCATTATTCTCTCTTGACAGCCTTTTTTTCCTTCATATTATTGTAGTATCACTTCCCTCCTTTTTTGTAGGCATGCATGCTGTGGAGGTGGAAAGGGGAGGATGTGTATTTATTGTGCATGTGAGGGGTAGTGACTCTTGCCAACAATTTACCTCCACCGCGAGGATAGTGGAACTACCCACAGGAGTGGTAGAGAGCAGGAAACACTTTAAATTTGTGTGTGTAATCAACGTTTTTTCTGGCAAAAGGGTTGGAACCACTTCTCACCCGTAACCATGGAATATTTTCCCAGCACAAAAATAAAATATGCAGACACAAAGGGTTGGCCTCATTTCCCTATATAAGCTTTGTGGCAGTTTAATATATCTGTTTATCTTGGTCCTGGTATCCATGTGTTTGCTCTCCGATTACCTTTTAAAGAGCATGATGGAAAGGCGGCAAACAAGCTTGCTAACCATCACTTTTTATTGTGGGGAAATAACTAGCACAATAAAATACAACTTTTTGCAAAAAAAAAAAAAGTTTCAAAATGGGGGTCACTGAGCCCACTCTTGAGTTATTGCCGCTTGAAGGTAAAATTAGGGGTGTCTCAAACAGGTTATTGTGTTGCTATGGCAACCTATTGAGTAGAAAGAATTTTCCTAACTTGTTCACCAATGTTTGGGCATTTGTTTGACACCGCACTGTAAAGGTAACAACTTATAAATATTGGTGGTGATGATTCATCAAAGTACAAGAGCTGGAAAGTGTTAAAAACCAATGTTTGCCACTAAAACCAAGACTCACTCTCTGATTGTAATATCCAGCTATTTATATTAGATAAGCAAAATATGTCATGGTGAATTACTTTTAGTCTTAAATCCCAACCAAATTACCTTTAGACACTTTGTTTGCCCATTGTAATTAATTTTCTCTGCTACAGTAATTCATAGTTTTATCTGATATCAATGCATAGGATATTCAGACGTGAAGCTGTACGATGATTGTCGACACATGCACCCTCCTGTGCATCACACAACCCTGAACATATTTCCTTGTAGTTATATTAGTTGTAAAAATATTGAATTGGAGATGCGAGTCTATCCTGAGGAAATTGTTTCCAGGTCCTGTTTGGGCAGGTTTCAATAGACAGTATTCGCATCCTCCGTTTTGAGCTGGATGCACAAAGGCTTAAATGGAGGAATTCTTCGCTATGTAAATGTATTCCCCCGCAAGAGCCTGTACTTCATTATTCATCCATTTTTTATTTTCACCTATTTGCAGATGATTCTAACCTGCTTTATTCTCATAAAAATTTACAACATCTTGAGCAAACTTTCAATCAAGAAATTGATAAGATTAAGACCCAGCTTTGTGCAAACAAACTTTCTCTTAATATTGATAAAACACACTTTGTAATATTTCATCCCTATCAAAGAAAACTGAATTACTCTGTGATAACTGAAATAGATAGTAAACCAGTTAATAAGTGTAACAGCATACAGTATTTAGGCATCGTTTTGGTTGAAGTTCCACAAGTTTTATTGGTTAAAGAAGTGAGAGGCCCCTTTTCTTAAAGAGTGTGATATGCCAAAACCAAAGCTGGCACAAATTGCAATAGACCATTTTACAGTTATCGGTCAAAGCGAGGCTGGGGGTGACCTTGTTTTGATACAAACCTACCTACTTTTCTTATGTAAATCATGTTTTTCGTATGCTAACTAGTGTTAAATCAGCATGATTTCCATAAGAAAAGCAGGTAGGTTTGTTTCAAAACAAGGTCATCCCTAGCCTCGCATTCAATCAAAGGCCAGGGTACTGAGGAAAGAACTGTAAAATGGTGTATTGACATTCAGTGAGCTGTCTTACACAAGTTATATTCAAAAGTGTTGGTTAAACTCATGTCCTGCTGCAATAAACAGATTTTTAAGTATTCCCTTTGAACTGAAGAGACTTCACAACCAAGAGATAAGTAAATTAATTGCAATCAAAAGTTCTTCCTGGCATCCTTTGTTTGAACAATCACACTTACAAAAACTCAGTTCATTGGCCCCACATGGCACAAGGCTCTGTTGTTTCATGGATAGGGTCCATTGTTTCTTTTGTTTATTTATTGCTTTCTCAGCCAATCCTGTGAGATGTTCCAAGAGCTTTGTGGCGCTCCAATAAAGATGGTGAGTCTGGGACCAACCTGATCTCCTGTGGAACCCTGAGAGACAGAAATCAATAACAAATGTCTGTGCTTAAACAGTTTCATGGTTCACGTTAGTTAGAGACACAGCTTGGCCTGTAAATGGAAACAAAAAGAAATCATTGCAGAAAAGGAATCATTTTTTAAAAGTTAACAACAACAACTGCACTGCAACAACAATCTATGACACCTATTATACTGTTAGCGTTTCATAATAATCACTTTATTTAAGTCTCAATCTATTTAGCCAAGCACAGATGCTATACTAATTGGGGAGACTAAATCAAATCAACTCATTTTTTTAGATGTGAGAGCTATAAAAGGGGAAAAGAAAAGCTAAGCTATTACATTTTAAAGGTTGTCTAGAGGCTAAATAAACCAAAGTTTTCTAGTTAGCCCCTAGCTAAGCATTGATAATTATACAATTTGTTAAATTTAAATTTAAATTGAGTTTGTTAAATTAAATACAATTTGTTCAAGGAGCTACATGTATGTCATGATCATTTTTATGTTTTGTTGGTCAAATTGGAACTAGGTACCCTCAAATAACATTGATCATAATCAAAATGCCCCTGGAACACCAATTGTGGTACAAAACTCTGGAACAGCCTTCCCACTCAAGCTAAAAATCAAACAACTTTGAAGTCTTTTAAAGAATCCCTGCTGGCAGGGATGGCGCAGTGGTGAGAGCACTCGCCTTCCACCAATGTGGCCCGGGTTCGATTCCCGGACTCGGCGTCATATGTGGGTTGAGTTTGTTGTTGGTTCCCTTCTCTGCTCCGAGAGGTTTTTCTCCGGGTTCTCCGGTGTTCCCCTCGCCACAAAAACCAACATTTCCAAATTCCAATTTCATCTGCTTGTAAAGCGCATTTGATCATATACACATGGAAAATGCGCTATATAAGTTCTAAATTATTATTATTATTATTATTATTATTATTATTATAATTATAATAATCTGATGTTTTTAAAGTAATCGCTCCACATTCTAATCACATTTCAAGGTCCTAAAATTTGGAATTCTCTCCCTACTTCAGTTACCTGTTCAGCAAGTTTTCTTACCTTTAAGAAAAAGATGTTAGAATTTTTATTTAAACAATCTTGAATCTGCCATACCACACTCACACACCACCAAATTTTAATCTAATATTGTCCTTTGAGGTGGCCTCTCCTATAAACCTTGTGGTTTCGTAAGGTCTCCTCGCCACTAACTTATGTGTAATACTAGTAAATATTATGAAGATGGCAAATAAATAAATATTAAATACATAGTGACTCTTTTACTGTAGGATTTAATTGTAAATACATGACGCGATGGAAGAGCATATTTTACTTGTACATATGAATTGATACCATGACGATGATGTTGATGATGATTATGATGATGACCAAAAGCAAGATACAGTGAACACCTTCATATACCTGCTATGATTTTGGGGTTCAGGCTGATCAAGTTCTAATGTAATGGGTCCTTAGTGAGAAATCAGCCTGAAAATGTTCTTAAAATTTGTTTCAGAAATACTATGTATTATACATTACAAAGGTTTAATTAACATACAATGTTTTATTACTTACACTAAAAAAAATTCAAATAAAAAATAAATAAATACTATACATTCTATAAATAAATACTACACATTATACATTACTAGAGGTTTAATTAACATACAATGTTTTATCACCTCCAATAAAAAATAAATTTATTGAAAAATAAAAAAAATAAATGCTATTACTAAATAAGACTATTACAGGCAAGAAAGAAAGCATGAGCTTATCTATAATTTTCGTCAGGTGCCCTACTGTATGTGTGCTCTAATGTATTGATTACAGTACCAGGAAATGAAATTTATATCCTTCCACCTGCAGCTCAGCATGATCCCATTGAGCCAAAAAAATACTTAAGACACCCAGGTAACTGTTAGCAAAATGGTATCAACTGTTATAGTCCCACAGTCTCATTCTTCCTGTCAGGCACTGTATGGCTGTTAGACTTTGTCTGGTCCAGCACATTATAGTTAGTAGTTTAATATGAGTTACTACTGTACTGCTTTATTATTCTGGCAAAATCTTTCAAATCAAATCAAATCAAATCAAAACTTTATTTACCCATGGAGTCCATTTCACTAAATAGTGCTCTCCCATGGAGCCGTGCATTACAAATACGATGACCATTAATTTAAAAATAGTAAAATAAGAATGACAGGTTAAAATATATTACAATAAGTCCTAACAGGCTGAATTGGTTCTCATATATACATGTGGTGCTTTATTGGCCAACTTTCAGCCTGATGTTCTTAATCCACTTGTTCTTACATGCGGTTGTTTACTGTATCAAGCTATTTTTCGACAGAGACACAAAGGCCATTTTGTCAATAGACGAGTGTAAACAATGAACCGCTGGCACCTATTTAGTCAGTAATTTCTAGCATGGCGCATGCATTGTGGTGTTCATGATTTCCCAAGTTTCACAGGACAATCTACACAGTATAAGAATGTCTAAGCCAAGTTCTACATGCATCCCTGAACTTTGCATCGAGAGGTCTTCCCATGCTTGATCTTGACCAAATTTCCATCCAACATATTGTATTGTGAAGAAATGTGGGATCATTTACATGCAGTTAAAGTCTGCCAACAGTAGCCCATTTCTGATATATTTGGGCGCGTAAGATTGGTAATGAAAATCGATGTGAAAGTGAGGCTTGGGGGAATAGTGCGGGAGAAACGAAAGACACTTGCAATGCAAACAACTGAATCAAGGAAAAGTGAGATCATCTTTTGAAGCTCAGGGCAGTAAAAATCTGAAAATGGAGAGCAGTTTAATAGTAAAAGCATTCAATGGCTAAAAGATTATTTGACAAAACGAGGAATATAGGTATCAGATCATAAACAAGTTAAATGAAAAGCTGAACTTGTGGAGCTCGTACGAAAGAGAGTGTAAAATGAAACTAAGATGGATAGATATAGACGAGGAAAACTTGTCAGGAGGTTTAGTAAGTAAACTGAGAGCTGAAAAAGGAACCATACCAAACCCTATTAACATCCATAGCTGGACCTGCGATTTCGTCAGCATGCGGCAATTTACTTTTGCTGGCTTACACATGTATTTTCCATCTTGGCAGCTGATCATTTTTTTGATTTTGCTTCGGAGCTTCCTTCCCTTTCTTGGTTTCAAAACAACTGCCACTTTGTACGAATTTTTATAGCAGGAGGAAAACGAAAATAGGACAGATTTGCCTTTTTGTGATCTCTATTAGTACAGACCACAGCTGCGCAGTATTTTACCATGGTAAGTATGTAAGCCCTAATTTTCACAGCTTGTTTTCCTTCACTTGTTTCAGCCAGTCTTCCCCCAAGCCTTGCTTTGGCGTTTAAATTTGGTACCAATCTCCTGCACCCAAACATATCGGAAATGGGCTATTGGCCAAGCTCGGAAAATGGCAACCATGCATAAGTTCAGCAGTAATTTACATAAAGCATCATGTGGGCTGACTTTGTCTGTTTGATGAAACACTGTTTGCTTATTTAGCCACTGCATGCTCAGTGTCGGATAACAATATTTTGATTTTAGTGATTTTCATGTGTTCCTAAAGCCTATACAGGATACACAAGTTGTTAATGGATTAAATTTAATAGCTTATGCGCCAATCAACTCGAAACTTCAACATTCTTCGTGTTTCGTTTACTCAGAATGTTGTGTTGCGTCGTAAATTAAAACTTGCGCATGGTTTCGACAGTTGAAACGTTTTTGATGGATTCATTTTCATCGTCAAGTGGAAAACAATGGAAAGAAAATCTTATAAAAATTAACGTAAATGACGGCAGTGAAAGAATTTGACAGAAATACTTAACTCTTTTCTGAAATTAACTTGGCTCCAAAACGTAAAAAAATTTGCATGAAATTTCAATCCCTTTATCACGCGTGATGGATTGTCTCATCACAATGACTGTAGTCGCGCACAAATGTTTATCTCGCGTGATAATACTTTTTACGGTAGTTTATTAGCCTCCATAGAAGCAAAAAACCGAGGCGATCAATGCAAAAGTGATTTATGTGTTAAAATTCGGCAGCGTGTTTACCAAATATTCATTCTCACTTGTTCATCAGTCACAGATATGTTACGAACCAACAAGCGCGGATGTTACAGCAATTCACCGGTTTCGCAGAGGTTGTGGGTTCGAATCCCGTACAAGCGGTTTTTTTTCGTTTTGTTTTGTTTGTTTTTTTTGGTTTCACTAGTGCTTAAGTTGTGTTCATAACTGCGGCGATCGTTCACGTTATCATCCTTTGTTTACGTACATCTGATTCACACAGACGAATCGCGAGGAGTACCGCTTAATATTGCTTTGAATGTTTGCCGTGTGCGCCAATGCAACTTTTCCATGGATTGTGTTCAAGATACTCATCGAAAACGGGCAGACTTCACTTCGTGCCGAATGAATTCTCGGTAGCGTTTCCGAAGTCTTAGGATTGGTTTCGACCAACTATTTCACGGCTAACAGTAAAAGCAAGCTGGGATTTCATGTCATGAGTGGTTTCAAAAACTGCGCTCTTCAAACTTAATGAACAATGGAAACCTCGGTGCAGCAGCTAGACAGTTTTCAGTCATTTTATAAGGTAGAGTTTTTACTGAAAACAAGTAATAATCTGCCCCAACCCACCGCCCCCCGCGAGAGTTTTTGACTTCAGACAGCGCCCTGTTTGACCGCAATGAATTCTGGAATCATTGTCTGCTCCAAGCGCGTACAACAAGACTCTTCAAACATACACTTTTCGCCTAAAGTCCAAAAACCACTCTCGCTTTCCCAGCTTTCAGTTGCTAATTATTGTTATCTATATATCTTAATTTTTTTAATGGGTACTTTGGGTTAGGTTTTCTATTTCTTTCTCATCCGGGGTTGGGTTTGGGTGTTAATATTATATAGGGGACCTAGAGTCCTATTGTATCATCACCTGCCCTTGGGCGAATCACAAATAAATAAATAAACCTTTGAGAAATGGACCAAGACTAGCAACGACGCACCGCTTTTTCAGACGAGAGTTGTTTTCAGACTTTTTCCGCCTGGCTTCTACTCTGTACTCCAAAACCCGACAGTCAACTTAAGCTTATAACTCATCGTGATTTGGTAAGCACAGAGAAAATGCTAACTGGATTCTTTCAGAAGCGTTAAAAACTTGCGGATCTCCAGACTTTTAATGACGTCTGTCGATCACCAGGCGGGAAGGCAAACCGATAATGCAGTTAATAAGTAGCGATCCACAGCTCCAGCACTCACGTAAGTTTCGTATCCGATGAGCTTAATCGATGTTTTAACCGCCAAATTTATAGTCTATGTCACACTATCAAACAATCCTTTCTACGCGTCAATCATTTCACGTCCAGTTTTGGTTTTACTCTTCACAAATGTTCACATAATTCACGTATGAATATTAATATGGTACGCATACAAATGAGCTTAACTTCATGAAGGGCTGGGGGCATAAACTGCCTATGTGGAATTTTCGGCCGTTGTTTTAGTTCGCTTGGATTTGTCCAAATTTTTGCATGTGAACTGCATTTTGGTTCAAAAACATTGTCCCGTATTTTTTTTTTTCACCGATTTCTTTTTCATTTTTGAGAAATAATGTATGCAAAAAAAACACCTAAAACTCTACATAGGCAGTTTATGCCCCCAGCCCTTCATTTGACAGTGTTTTTTTCTTTCACTGTTCACTGCGGGACAAAGCCGCAGCTTCACTCATTGTATAAAAAGACATTAATATTTAAGCACTCTCTACTTTTCATACATACCTTCAAAAATACTACACAACTTCTGAAGACCTTTTTTTGTTAGAAAATCGCTCACAAATGCTATATCTCTACACGTGTTTATAGCTTTTAATTTAGCAACTTCAGCGCCCATTTCTTGGCCATTGACAGCATTAATATTAGCAACAACTTTGCTGATTCATATCAAAACTTACCAAAACAGATGTTGGTAAATCAGCACTGGGTTCTTTTTTTCGTATTGTAAAGAAACCAAGAACCATCCTAATACAGCCATCCAAAGCATGTACGTGTGTGACTCCAAAACCCTGTGCTATCTTTTCATTTTGGTCCATATGTAGCTTATAACCAAACTGGGGAGCATGGTAGGGAACTGGATTTGTTCTGTCCAAAAAAACCGCTTGACCTTTGGGCAAGCTGTTGCTGAGAATTACTAGCCCAGGGCTTTTTGTACTGTTTTAAAAAATATCGATAAATTTTAAGGCGGGACTTAACTTGAACACCGTTTATACGTTGCTTAACATAGATTTGATGTTAATATCTCGTTTGTGTGACAAGCAATCAAAAATCCCTATGCTCATCTCGCGATCACAGAGCTGACTGTAGCCACACATTTTGGTCAGCGGAAAAAGTCAAATGTATACGCGCGTAGTTGGAATTACAAGTATCACGGGATATGTTTTGATCGCAGATCATGGAACTTTGGTTTCCATGTGATCGCAGTCTCGCAAGGCAATTGATTGCAGTCTATCAAAGACAATCGATCGCAGGAGATAGAACCACATTCTATCTTCTGTGATCAATATAAAACGTAGCTTCCAGAAAATAATTTACATGTATGTGGAATCAACAACGTCAATGTGCCTTTTGATATGAAGCTACGGTTGCAAACAACAGTTAGCAAAAACTTAAAAGTTTCGTTTTTTACCAAATTATAAACAAAACCTGATCTACAAACTGTATGGCCAAGCATCTGGGGAAATGATAAAACAGAAAAAAAATTATTAAGATCAATCATCATTCATTACATGAAACACACCCAACGTTTTAGTTGATCTCAGCAAGTGCAACTTGTGATAAAAACATGCTAGCCAGACGTGTCGCCCAACTAGCCCCGGACTATCTGAAAGCACTTTTGTCGCGCCCGGATCGGATTGCGACATTTCATATTGGCTCACATGAATAACAGGCACGGAGGTCCGTTTGTCGACACATCTATACAACATGCAATATTGATTTTGATTCACAAAGTACAACTTTACCTGCATAATAATTGACGTGACCATCTCCTCTAGGTGTTCGTCAGATATCCATCATACTGATGTCACATTGATATCTCTCTCTTTGCAGAATCTTCTTACGCTTCGTGAGCTAAGCCCGCGTGTTTCTGTCGGACAAAACACTAAGTTAAGCTCAAATAAGCAATAAATTTCGTTTTAAGGGAAAATCAAAGATAGCTTAGATGTCTATCTTACCAGGAAAGAGAACACGGAGCTTTTCACTAATTGCGTTGTACGAATACCTCCGTTCAACTAGGCCTCTTATAAAATCCTCCAACTCTTACGAGTTTAGCCTCGTTGCCAAACTGTTTCCAGGCCACCTCTTTTCCTTACCGACCCTTAATTAATTTTTTATTTGTCATTATTAGTTATTATTCTTATTAATAAACGTTACGAGCATGTTATTCAGGCTAGGAATTACAGATATCCGAAAGCAGACAGCTAAAATAAATTCTACTTTATCTTATTTCTTCTTTTTATACAGTTTTTTTTTTTTTGGCTTTTATTTGGCATTCTCTTTCCTTTTATTATCCTCTAACCTCCGGAGTCATCCCGGGATGACTTCCTCCCATGTAAACGCAGCCTTTTAAATAGTGCGCAATAAACCTAAAACTAGTAAATTTTCTAGGATTTTTTTTATTGACGAGTCGGAATTAACTATCACTGTTAGCCATTCCCATAGCTTAGCTGAATACAATAGTTGAAAGATATATACTTTCTTTGTAAACGTCACGCGCGCACTCGGAAAAATTAGAGTTATCCAAACACTTGGCGCTGAATGTTTAGAACCACAACCAGTTAGTTGACACCCCACAAGGGCACTGCAGGTTGCAGGGGGAACTGTTTGGTGTCCGTCTACTGATTTCTAACTTCAAATTCCAACTATAAACCTTTATTAAATCATCCTTTTCCCCTCAATTTAACTAATCTTTTGAGAAAAATTATCTCTTCTCAAATCAGTACCCAAAAATCACCAAAAAACTCATAAAATATCCCACAACACGGCTTCGTGGGATGAGCAGAGGGATTTTTGATTGCTTGAAACGCGAACGAGATATCAACGTGAAATCCATGTTATTCGGCTAAAAAACGATGTTTAGGTTAACTTCCGCCTTATATTAATTTAATATAATTTTTGTAATTAATTTAAAAAAGGCAAATAAAGATTCATTAATTGGTCGATTGATTAAAGGTGGATTCATGTCGAACCAGTCGATCTCGAACTAAGACAGTCATCAGTCCTCATTTCTTGATAATCGATATCGTCCAATATGGCGACCGGAATACTACCGCGACCGGAATCTCGCGAAACACAGCTGACTACCGCCTGCAAGCAGTCTACCGGATCAGTTGTACGCACAATGTGTTCGTTATTTGATCAGTTGTAGGTATAATTCTCGATCAGCTGTGCGTTACAACTGATCGAACAACATACACAACTGATCGAGAATTGTGCCAGTGTGCAATTGTAACTGCGAAGTACGATCGTCCGGGTGAGTGTAGTCCCGAGAAGGACTGTATGTGATGACATTGGCTGACGTTTCGACAGCCTGAGCGGAAGTCATTATCACTTGACTCTTAGTGTGCGTAAGTGTATTTTATTTGGAAATTAGGAATTAGAGAGAATTTACACACCACTAATCTTGGCGGGGATTGGTAATAAATAACCATTGAACATTATAAGCTAAGGGATTACATTACTACTAGAATATTACTATATCATAAGCTATGCATTAGATTACTACATTTTATTAACAAGCTAAACAAACCTGATGATGATTTCCGCTCAGGCTGTGGAAACGTCAGTCAATGACATCACAAACAGTCCTTGTCAGCTAGGACTACACTCACCCGGACGATCGTGCTTCTCATAGTTATGATATAACTCCTGGGTTCAAACCATTTAATTTACGATAATGTGCAGTTGATTGAATAACACGCACAACTGATCAACAATTTTGTGTACAACTGATAGAACGACGTGCACTAAACGGATATAGGAAAATTGAGCGTCTAACTGATAGAACGACGCCGCGCACTGAGCAGATCCAGAATTGTGGGTATAACGTTAACTGATTATATAATAGCAGACTGACCAGTGAAATCAGACGGCTCTACCCCGGTGCAAAAACCTGTGATACTCACAAATGACGTAAAACAAAGAAAACAAAACGTTCTAAACAATAGCGTACAGCAAAACAACACCCCACAAACAAATCCTCGCCAGGTGTTTACACCGAGATAATGCGCCGATCAAATCGGTTTTCCCGGGGGGGGGATGTTGAAGTTTCGAGTTGATCGGCGCATAAACCCTCGAGAACTGTGCGTATAACTGATTGAATAATAGCAGACTGACTGGTGAAATCAGACGCAAACTGAGCGAGTAACGCGTCAGAGAACACACTGAAAATTGAAACGTTTGCCCAGCAAGGTTGGAAAGGTAATTTTGCAACAAACGGCGTGCCATAACGGAACTCCAAACGACCCAAATCAACCCGAAAAAAGCTGAAACAGCAAATATGACCTTTCCGAAAACCTCAGGGGCTATGATTTCCCAATTGCGAATCCTTGAGGCCACGGTTGTTTATCATTTACATGGGAAATCGGTTGGTCGACGATTGCAGTAAATGGTACGCATCAAACACCCAAACGAAAATTTCCATGAAACGCGCGTGTTCCATTTACACAAACATTCCTAACGGTCGGTTTCACAGTATAGAGCGACCCAAGCCGAAAGACTTGGAAGTGGTAGAAATGAGCAAATGGAACGCACATTTCCGTTTGGAAATTCCGTTAGGGAGTTTTGGACTACCTTTCAAGAAATTCTGTTATTCCCGCAGATTTTCCGTTTGGGAAGCCGACACCAAAACAGCCTTTCCAGACTGTCGTCAATCGACCGCGAAACTTGTCGTAAAGTGCCAATGAAGGGATACGGCAAAAACTAACTTGAGAAAAGGGCAGACTGTACTCAATCGACCGCGAAACCTATCGTTTAGTGCCAATGAAGGGATACGGCAAAAACTAACTTGAGAAACAGCAACGACGACCAATAACCAACACAAAAGGGGAAGCTGGTTGTCTTAGCTTCTAAAACAAGGAGAGAATCAACAAGAAGAGAATCAACAAGAAGAAGAGTGGGCGGGAGTTGTTAGAGCGTGTTGTTGAGAAGAGAGCACGCAGTTGGTGGAGAGGATTGTCGTTGAAGAGAAAATGTCGAGAACAGTAACTAGCCAGGCCATGCTCCATATTAGAAGACTTCACATGTTTAATGGACAACCGGGCAAAAGTCTATCCATTGACACTGATATGGCTAAGGTTCGCTCTATTGTACAAGAGACAGTAGACAATCCGGATAAAGTTGAAGCAGGCAGAGGCAAAAATACAAGAGTATTATACAAAAAGAACTTCGTGACTGTTGTAGGAATGGATGGACGCACAGCAGCGTCGTGTTATGGCGCGACGGTAGTTTACGACCAAAAGGACAATTGTGTAGTTACAGCATTCCGACCGTTTAAGAGCTTTGCAGGCTGTGAAATATAGATATCCAAATATTTAGGATATTTAGGAAAGAGCTATGGAAGCTTTCTGGTGGTTGTACTTGTAATACATTTTGTCGTTAACCTAGTTTCAGGAAATTTTCGTGCATTGCCAAGATTTACTCTCGATTCCGACATAAATTGTCTCTAAGCCTTAAAAAGTCTCGACCCGGATGAAGTTATCTTGAGTTGGGATCGATTTCTGCCGCTCCTTCAGTCCAGCGCTAGCTCTTATGCTAAAGAGCACGGCACTTTAGAGATAAACAAGCCTTAGACTCCCAGCGATCGAAACTTTTGACACAAACCGTATCACGATATCTGACGGAAACAGTGGCCGTGCTGAATCACTATCAAAATCTCTCTACGAACACTTAGAAATCCCTGATACAAGCGTTTCTCGTCTGTGGGGCGCATAATCCAAGTTTCTCTCGGAAAATAAATGTATCAGAACAGGACTGAAGAAATCTCTGAAACTCGGATACGGCTGCTATCATTGCCACAATCGGAGTCTCTTCAGTGTGTCAGTGATATAGGTCACCATACACGGATGTGATTTCGGGAACTCGTCAGCCAAGCGAAAAGGGTGACGAGTCTCTCAACCATGAATAATCTGTCCAATGAAGTGTTCGAGTATTCCAGTTGGCTGAATTAGCATAATATCCGTGTCACAAGTAATCAGTTAGAATGGTGGCTCATTTCAATTTGGCACGCAGAGCAGTTTTTTCTCAGCAATGCATGAAATACAATAGATGATGGGCTGGAGTCGAGAACGCGGCTGTGCGACAGAGTGAGAACAGCAATTAATCACCATTCTATAGCGCGGAGATTTCGCTTTGGACAAGAATTATGTTGGCATACGTGGAGGCTCTAGTTTATGAACGGCACCGACTTCTCATTGTGCAAGCGGAGCTGTGTTCGAGCTGAGATTTTTATTTTGTGGTCGTTGACTTAATTGGGTTTGTTGTATCTAAGGTCACTGCCAAGACTTGTGACCTGACTTGAGAGATTTTGGTTTATCCGGCTTTTGCTGCAAGACTTTGCGAGAGTGTTATTTTCATATATCCATTCTTACAGTGTTATTTGTGTTCGCGGATTCCTTGTTAACAGAGTTTTCTTCCATTTCCCGCGTGGTTGATAGTTTTTGTTTTTAATTTTTTGTGTTTCTTATTTTATTGAATTGTCAGGTTTGGGATTTGTGTTCACGAAAGGAGAGTTTTACTTGATGCCCGGTCAGTTTTACTCGTTTTATTGGAGACTGTTGTGTTGATTTTAAAATTAAACGATTCTATGAAATGACATGCATATTGTCCCCATCCCAAGCTAAGTTTAGCTCGTTGAGAACGACTCGCAGTTTGAGCTAGACTGAAAACCGTACTCTTATATAATTCCACGATGTGAAATGAAAGTCTCTAGTTGTCGATCACTTGATCTTGACGCAACAGCTCTGTTAATGTAATGGCGGTCGTTTTGTTGTGAATCACTCCAATGTTATCTGTTCCGGAGCTGAATGTTGTAGAGTACAAGCGAGAAGATCATTCATTCAAGTTTTCTTGCAAGTTTCTAATATGTTTTGGCACCGTGATTAGTTGCAAGGGATCAACAACTTTGCACTATGATTTTTCCATGGCATGCTGATATTTGCCGACCATGTAAACGACTGACTCGAGCTAAGTTCTAGTACACGAGCAAGTTTTCCCGAAAACGCCACTTTTTGAGCAAGAGGACAAATCTCTAAATCTCGCTAAATCGGGGCACTCGATAAATCGACATTTAGAATACGTACTTCGTCCGTTTATGTTCTCCTTCAGAGTTCAGTAAAATTGCAAATAACGGACCGATCCTTGAAATCTCTTGAACATTGTTCTGCCCTGTAACAGTCTAAATCGTGAGTATTCCACTGCATATGAACAGGCGATCCTCATGCTGCATGCAGCATCGAAAATTAAGTGATGACAGCGATGAACTTGCCGGCCGTCCGGTTCCATTGCCCCTTTGCTAAGAGATGAATATTTTCTATGGCCGGCGGCGGCGTTTCAGGGTCTGTTGGCTCTTTCACATACTAGAGCAGAACGATACATATGCAAACACACTATCATCCAATGTTATCTCTTGGATGAAGACTGTTCTTCATTACAAGTCTTACAACCTCTTTTTATTCGCAATGAGGAGCGATGCCTTGACATTGCAAGTCGCCTGATCAGTTCTCATCCGTTTTACGAAGAGTATCCCTTGGTGTTTGCTGTGAAAGATGTCAATGCAGACCCAGCAGAGCATGATATTCTTGTCTTTTTGCAACATGTGATTTTTCCATTGATATCGACCTATGATTCCTTGTGATCGCCTGCGCCTGAGAAAATTGAGATAAGTTCTCCGTTGTTAGTAATCTCTGTTGCCGATGTTTTTTGCCGTTCCGCTTACCGCCGACATTTTCTCCTCAGTAACAAAATGGTCGAATGTTTATAGCCATTCCTGAGGCCAATTGACGCGAAGAAGTATGTAGATGGGCGCAAGTTTGAGAAGTCTTTCTGTTGTCTTCACTGACTGTCCTTGCCGATTGCTGAGCGGTCTGTTCCAGTGTCTTTCAAAGAAACGACAAAAAGGGAGACGGGACGTAGTCTGCGACTACAGCCGCCTGTCATCGTCGCTCCCGGCCGCTGTTAATGAGACTCCATTTACTGTGGAATTTGTGGTTCCAACATATATTTAGAGGGAAACCTTTCGCCGTTAATGAGATTCCATTTACTGAGAAATTTGTGGCTTCAACATATATTTAGAGGGAAACATTTCGCTGTTAATGAGATTCCATTTACTGCAGAATTTGTGGCTTCAACATATATTTAGAGGGAAACATTTCGCTGTTAATGAGATTCCATTCCATTTACTCCGGAATTTGTAGCCTCAACATATATTTAGATGGAAACGTTTCGCTGTTAAAGAGATTCCATTCCATTTACTGCGGAATTTGTGGCCTCAACATATATTTAGATGGAAACATTTCGCTGTTAATGAGATTCCATTCCATTTACTGCGGAATTTGTGGCCTCAACATATATTTAGATGGAAACATTTCGCTGTTAATGAGATTCCATTCCATTTACTGCGGAATTTGTGGCCTCAACATATATTTAGATGGAAACATTTCGCTGTTAATGAGATTCCATTCCATTTACTGCGGAATTTGTGGCCTCAACATATATTTAGATGGAAACATTTCGCTGTTAATGAGATTCCATTCCATTTACTGCGGAATTTGTGGCCTCAACATATATTTAGATGGAAACATTTCGCTGTTAATGAGATTCCATTCCATTTACTGCAGAATTTGTGGCCTCAACATATATTTAGATGGAAACATTTCGCTGTTAATGAGATTCCATTCCATTTACTGCAGAATTTGTGGCCTCAACATATATTTAGATGGAAACATTTCGCTGTTAATGAGATTCCATTCCATTTACTGCGGAATTTGTGGCTTCAACATTTTTAGAGGAAAACATTTCGCTGTTAATGAGATTCCATTTTATGCGGAATTTGTGGCTTCAACAAATATTTAGAAGGAAACCTTTCCCTGTGAATAAGATTCCAATTACTGCGAAATTTGTGGTTCCAATAAACATTTAATTGGAAACCTTTCCCTGTTAATAAGATTACATTTACCGCGGAATTTGTGGCTTCAACATATATTTAGAGGGAAACGTTTCGCTGTTAATAAGATTTCATTTACTGAGAAATTTGTGGCTTCAACGTATATCTAAAGGGAAACATCTCACTGTTAATGAGATTCCATTTACTGCGAAATCTCTGGCTTCAGTATATATTTAGAGGGAAACCTTTCGCTGTTAACGAGATTTCATTTACTGTGAAATTTGTGGTTGCAACGTATGTTTAGAGGGAAATTATTCGACGTTAATAAGATTTCATTTACTGCGAAATTTGTGGCATTAACATATATTTCGAGGGAAACCTTTCGCCGTTAATAAGATTTCATTTACTACAAAATTTGTGGTTCAAAATATATTTAGAGGGAAACCTTTCGCTGTTAACGAGATCAGTTTCATTAACTGCAAAATGGCTTCAACATATATTTAGAGGAAAACCGTTCGCCGTTAACGAGGTTTCATTTACTGCGAAACTTGTGGCTTCAAAATATATTTAGCGGGGACCTTTCGCGTTAATAAGATTTCATTGACTGCGAAATCTGTGGCTTCAATATATATTTAGAGGGAAACCTTTTGCCGTTAGTAAGATTTCATTTACTGCGAAATTTGTGGTTTCAACATATTTTAAGAGGGAAACCGTTGGCCGCTAACGAGATTCCATTTACTGCGAAATTTGTCTGTTCAACATATATTTAGAGGGAAACCTTTCGCTGTTAATATGATTCCATTTACTGCGAAATTTGTGGTTCTAATATTTGTTTAGAGGGAAACCTTTCGCTGTTAATGAGATTCCATTAACTGCGAAATTTGTGGCTTCAACATATATTTAGAGGAAAACCTTTCGTCGTTAATAAGGTTTCATTTACTGCGAAATTTGTGGCTTCAACATATACTTAGAAGAAAACCTTTAGCTGTTAATAAGATTTCCTTTTCTTGTAGTTCCCGGTGTGGTGGTCTATCTCTCATCTGCTGGTTTTAAATGCTAGGAGATATTAGCTGCATAAGCTACTCTAAAAATCCGAGGGTAAATAAAAGTGATGTGATGTGATTTACTTCGAAATTTGTGGCTTCAACATATACAGTTAGAGAGAAACCATTCGCTGTTGATGAGATTCCATTTACTGCGAAATTTGTGGCTTCAACATATATTTAGAGGGAAACCTATCGCTGTTAATAAGATTTCATTTACTTCGAACAAAGTATTTAGAGGGAAACCATTCGCTGTTAATAAGAATCCATTTACTGCGAAATTTGTGGCTTTAACATATATTTAGAGGGAAACCTTTCGTTGTCAAGAAGATTTCATTTACTTTGAAATTTGTGGCTTCAACATATATTTAGAGGGAAACCTTTGGTCGTAAATAAGATTCCATTTACTACGAAATTTGTGGCTTCAACATATATTTAGAGTGAAACCTTTCGCCGTTAATAAGATTTCATTTACTACGAAATTTGTGGTTCAAAATATATTTAGAAGGAAACCTTTTGCTGTTAATAAAATTCAATTTACATCGAAATTTGTGGCTTTAACATATATTTAGAGGGAAACCTTTCGCCGTTAATAAGATTTCATTTACTGCGAAATTTGTGGCTTCAACATATATTTAGAGGGGAACCTTTCGCTTTTAATTAGATCAGTTTCATTTACTGCAAAATTTGTGGCTTCAACATATACTTAGAGAGAAACCATTCGCTGTTGATGAGATACCATTTACTGCGAAATTTGTGGCTTCAACATATATTTAGAGGGAAACCTATCGCTGTTAAAAAGATTTCATTTACTTCGAAATTTGTGGCTTCCACATAGTATTTAGAGGGAAACCATTCGCTGTTAATGAGAATCCATTTACTGCGAAATTTGTGGCTTTAACATATATTTAGAGGGAAACCTTTCGTTGTCAATAAGATTTCATTTACTTCGAAATTTGTGGCTTCACATATATTTAGAGGGAAACCTTTGGTCGTAAATAAGAATCCATTTACTGCGAAATTTGTGGCTGTAACATATATTTAGAGGAAAACCTTTCGTTGTCAGGAAGATTCCATTTACTGCGAAATTTGTGGCTTCAACATATATTTAGAGGGAAACCTATCGCTGTTAATAAGATTTCATTTACTTCGAACAAAGTATTTAGAGGGAAACCATTCGCTGTTAATGAGAATCCATTTACTGCGAAATTTGTGGCTTTAACATATATTTAGAGGGAAAACTTTCGTTGTCAAGAAGATTCCATTTACCTCGAAATTTGTGGCTTCAATATATATTTAGACGGAAACCTTTCGCCGTTAATAAGATTTCATTTACTACGAAATTTGTGGTTCAAAACATATTTAGAGGGAAACCTTTTGCTGTTAATAAAATTCAATTTACATCGAAATTTGTGGCTTCAACATATATTAAGAGGGAAACCTTTCGCTTTCAATTAGATTAGTTTCATTTACTGCAAAATTTGTGGCTTCATCATATACTTAGAGGGAAACCTATCGCTTTTGATAAGATTTCATTTACTGCGAAATTTGTGGCTTCAACATATATTTAGAGGGAAACCTTTCGCTTTTAACTAGATCAGTTTCATTTACTGCAAAATTTGTAGCTTCAACATATACTTAGAGAGAAACCATTCGCTGTTGATGAGATTCCATTTACTGCGAAATTTGTGGCTTCAACATATATTTAGAGGGAAACCTATCGCTGTTAAAAAGATTTCATTTACTTCGAAATTTGTGGCTTCGACATAGTATTTAGAGGGAAACCATTCGCTGTTAATGAGAATCCATTTACTGCGAAATTTGTGGCTTTAACATATGTTTAGAGGGAAACCTTTCGTTGTCAATAAGATTTCATTTACTTCGAAATTTGTGGCTTCAACATATATTTAGAGGGAAACCTTTGGTCGTAAATAAGAATCCATTTACTGCGAAATTTGTGGCTTTAACATATATTTAGAGGAAAACCTTTCGTTGTCAGGAAGATTTCATTTACTTCGAAATTTGTGGCTTCAACATATATTTAGAGGGAAACCTTTGGTTGTAAATAAGATTCCATTTACTGCGAAATTTGTGGCTTCAACATATATTTAGACGGAAACCTTTCGCCGTTAATAAGATTTCATTTACTACGAAATTTGTGGTTCAAAATATATTTAGAGGGAAACCTTTTGCTGTTAATAAAATTCAATTTACATCGAAATTTGTGGCTTTAACATATATTTAGAGGGAAACCTTTCGCTTTTGATAAGATTTCATTTACTCCGAAATTTGTGGCTTCAACATATATTTAGAGGGAAACCTTTCGCTTTTAACTAGATCAGTTTCATTTACTGCAAAATTTGTGGCTTCAACATATATTGAGAGGAAAACCATTCGCTGTTAACGAGATCCCATTTACTGCGAAATTTGTGGCTTCAACATATATTTAGAGGGAAACCTTTCGCTGTTAACGAGATCAGTTTCATTTACTGCAAAATGGCTTCAACATATATTGAGAGGAAAACTGTTCGCCGTTAACGAGATTCTATCTACTGTGAAATTTGTGGCTTCAACGTATATTTAGAGGAAAACCGTTCGCTGTTAACGAGGTTTCATTTACTTCGAAATTTGTGGCTTCAACATATATTTAGAGGGAAACCTTTCGCTGTTAACGAGATCAGTTTCAATTACTGCAAAATGGCTTCAACATATATTTAGAGGAAAACTGTTCGCCGTTAATAAGGTTTCATCTACTGCGAAATTTGTGGCTTCAACATATACTTAGAGGGAAACCTTTCGCTGTTAATAAGATTTCATTTACTTGCGACCGCCGGTTAGCTCAGTGGTAGAGCACCGGACTAGCGTGCGGGAGGTTGCGGGTTCAAACCCCTGCCGAACCAACACTCATGGTGTTTAAATAATTGAGATGAAAGTGTTGCCTTTGTAAAAACATCTGCAAATGGATAGACTTTCTAGTCTTCTCGGATAAGGACGATAAACCGTAGGTCCCGTCACACAACTCTTCATAACTGTTCGAAAAGAGTAGGGAACGTAGTTCCCGGTGTGGTGGTCTATCTCTCATCTGATGGTTAAATGCCAGGAGATGTTAGCTGCATAAGCTACTCTAAAAATCAGAGGGTAAATAAAAGTGATGTGATGTGATTTACTTCGAAATTTGTGGCTTCAACATATATTTAGACAGAAACCATTCGCTGTTAATGAGATTCCATTTACTGCGAAATTTGTGGCTTCAACATATATTTAGAGGGAAACCTATCGCTGTTAAAAAGATTTCATTTACTTCGAAATTTGTGGCTTCGACATAGTATTTAGAGGGAAACCATTCGGTGTTGATGAGAATCCATTTACTGCGAAATTTGTGGCTTTAACATATATTTAGAGGGAAACCTTTGGTCGTTAATCTGAAGATTTCATTTACTGCGAAATTTGTGGCTTCAACATATATTTAGAGGAAAACCTTTCGCCGTTAACGAGATCTCATTTACTGCGAAATTTGTGGCTTCAACATATGTTTAGAGGGAAACCTTTCGCTTTTAACGAGATTTCATTTACTGCGAAATTTGTGGCCTCAACATATATTTAGAGGGAAACCTTTCGCCGTTAATAAGATTTCGTTTACTGCGAAATTTGTGGCTTCAACATATATTTAGAGGGAAACCTTTTGCTGTTAATGAGATTCCATTTATAATGGTAATTGAACTGAGTGGAGTGCAATTTGGTCTGAAATCATACGCGTGATTTCAAAATCGAACAAGCGCGCAGCGCGAGTTTGATTTGAAATCACAAGTATCATTTAGGACCAAAATTGCACGACGCGAACGAAGTTCAGTTACCACTTTATTACAGCCATTTCAAAATCACAGATTTTTCTGGCAATATTAATACTTGCTAATCCATGAAATTTGATAGGTTAGTATTATTTTATTTTCACTGTGTTTTGATGGGTTACAGAAAGGATGCGATTTAGAGTAAAAAATTGGTGCGATTTGGGAATAAATTGCACTGTGAAGATCCTATCAGATTGCAAGGATTACCAGTGATTTCAGAATGGGTGTAATAAAGAGTGAAACCTTTAGCCGTTAATGAGATTCCGATTTACTGCGAAGTTTGTGGTTCCAACAAATATTTAGAGGGAAACGTTTCGCTGTTTAGAAGATTTAATTTACTGCGAAATTTGTGGTTCCTTATATATTTCGAGGGAAACCTTTCTCCGTTAATGAGATTTCATTTACTTCGAAATTTGTGGTTCCAACATATATTTAGAGGGAAACCTGTCGCCGTTAATGACATTTCAATAACTGCGAAATTTTTCTTCGGTATATAATAAAAGTGTACTGATCAAATTTTTAGCGAAATTTTATAAAATAATTTAACTGTAAAATTTTTCATTTATATATATATATACCCGATGTTGAGGCGATGTATTCCAACATCTTTCAAAGAAACGACAGAAAGGCAAACTGAACGTAGCCTGCGAATACAACCGCCTCTCATCGCTCCCGGCCGCTAGGGGAGTTGGAAGCGATGAGAGGCGGCTGTATTCACAGCCTAAACTGGACGGGTAAAGATGTTCGTGTACAAACGCCATGTAATCGCCGGGTCGATAACAGACAATATCATGTGATCGACCGGAATTCGCAACTCGCTATTTCAAATGATCGGAGGTATTTGAGGAATGTAAACAAAGAATTTGAAAGTTGCGCTACAGGACAATATATAAAACAAAATTTGAACCTAAAGCATTCTGAGGCGACGGGGTCTTCTTATAAAGCGGGAAAATAAAGTGAAATAAATAATCTTGAAAGAAAGAAAATCGTTTGATTCCTCCGAGTACGAAAATGCTGTGTGCGAAAGAAAAGTAAGCCAAGAAAGCAAGAAACTGAAAAAAGGATAAAGACCCAGAAACAGAATAAGTGGAAGAAGAAAATGTCGAGAACAGTGAACAGAGCTAGAATGAGTGAATATAGCACTGGCCATGACATGCGTCACATACGAAGACACCACATGTTTAACGGAAAACCGGGCAAAAGTCTTTTTATTGCCAGTGACATGACTCAAGTTTGGGCCATTATACAAGAGACCCTGTTTAACCCTGATGCAGTAAAGGAACACGGAACAAAGAGGGATAAAAGAGTTTACAAAAAGAACTTTGCGACTCCTGTAGGAATACATGGCCGCACGGGAGCTTTGTGTTACACTGTGACGGTCATTTACGACTCAAGGAACAATTGCGTAGTTACAGCATTTCCGACTGTGTAAGGACTGCAATCAGTGGAAGATGAGTTCTGAAGGTTTTTTGAGGCTGATAAAAGAACTATGAAAGGTTTTTGTGTTTGTATTTTAAAAACTTTTTGGTGTTATATTCTTGCTCTAGTGTCTAGTATCTAAATATGACAGTGACCAACACGGAAGCTCTGGCTACTTTGGTCACTGTGCACATAGCAAAAAATATTCTTTACCTTACTTGTTCTTTTTCTTTGTATGTTTTTATCGTTTTTTATTTGGTATTCTCTTTCCTTGTTTTTATACCCTGAAATAAATAAACCTGAAACTTGAAACTGAAACTAGTAAACTTTCTAGTATCTTTTTATTGACTGTTACTGAACCACTTCTAGCTTAGCTGAATACACTAGTTGAAAGATATATACTTTTTTTCTGTAAGCGTCACACGCACTCGGCCAGAGTTAGCGTTTTTCCAAACAAGTGCACCACTTCTGTTAGTTATAGCTACCATGCCTGTTCCGGCTTAGTGATATTTCGTCTTGATTCACGCGATCGAAATCAAGTTGCGCCGACGGTTGTCTTTTTACAAAGAAAAAAAAATAGGGTTTGCCTCATAGGCCGGGAAAAGTGGATGTTGAAGACCCAAGAACGTTGATGATAGGAATGAATGTCGATGAGACCACAGATCACAGAGGAGTTGGTAGGTTACTGAGACGTTGATTCAGCCTCGGCAGTTGTCGATACCGAACGAGATCAGGATCATGGAGGGCTTAGGAAGGAGAGACGAACCACAGACGGCACTGCTTTGAAATTGGATCAATTTTACTTTCTGGGCAACCGTGCTCGATATACGCAAATCGAGTTCGGACTGCAAATCGACCACTACTTCCAATTCCACCTCGGTTGGGCGTGCTCAATTTGCAGTAAATCGAGCTCGAATCCTAGGCGCGCTCGAGAGTAAATAATCGTGCTCGATAGCTTGTCGAGCTCCACTATCAGAGTCCGCCTACTTACTTTCCGGGGGAGAGAGAAAAGTCAAATCGAGCTCGGTCAACTCTTATCGAGAGGACTCTGTGACAGAGTATATTGCGAAGTGGGAAAGTGACTGATTCATTGTCACTGTCATTTTTTTTTCTTTCGTTTGGTTTTTAAATTTATAGGGAGTCAAGAAAGTCTCAAGAATGGTGACAGAGACAAGAAGAGAAAAGAGAGAAGGCAAAGAAACGCACATAACAAATTTTAATTTTTCCAGTTAGCAGATATTTTTAACAAATTACAGCGTGCAAAAGTGAAATGAATTTCTGGCCATGAATAATACGATAATTAAGACAGAATCCACCAGAAGTTCGAGTAACAAGTGGACAAAAAGCTTGTACCAAGATTATTTTCATCGGATTGCAAACTTCTGTACGACTGTTTTAAATATCTTCTCAAAAAACATCATTTCTAGCAACACCAAACGTCGAAAACGAATGTTGAAGTAATGTATGAAACACTTGAAAGTACTGGTGAAATGAAACTGATGATGAAACTTTGCCTGTGTTTGCACAAGTTCTCTAAACTTTGAAATTTATTTTCTCTCGTTCCCATGGGAAATTGTCTTCGGTGTTATTTCAGGCAATTACCTTTGTATTTAGCTTTAAGAAAATGTAAAAATGACTGTAAAATACTTAAAATTATTCTGGTACCAGATTTTTGTCCACTAAAACCTGAAATTGCTCGATTTTCTAGCGGATTTCGTCTTAATAACTTTCGGTTTGTACCCAAATTTCATATCATTGATTCAGCTCGGTCAACTCTTATCGAGAGGAGTCTGGTACAGTATGATGGTGTGTTTTGAGCTTTGTGAGCGCAGTGCGAGGTTTTCAGCATTTCTAGTCATGCCGTAAAAGTTTGAGGTAATACCGGACAATTTGCAGGAAAAGAAGGTTGAAGGTAAGGATTCCTCTTTTGGTTACTTTTGCGTGCAATAGTTTCGGGTTTATATTGTACTGGTTCCTTCTTGTTTGTTATTAAGCTTAAGTCGGGACATTCCAAATTGTTCATATCCGAAAAATAGAGCAGTTTTCAATAGAGTGTGGAAAGTAATCAGGCAATTACTTTGGTTTTGGTTTTACGATGGTTGGAGATTTTATTTGGTAAGTAATTGGTTTGGTTTTGTTCTTGGTCTTACAACACTCGATGGAAAACCGCTTAGTAAATATTCGATATTTGTGATTCGATTAGTTTTATTTGTAGAAGTTGATCATCACAAGAGTCAATAGATTGTTTTCTCAATAGACCTTTTTAGCTTGTATGTTGTTTACCAATTTCAGACCACGTGACGTCCTCAAGGGAATTTTTCCTTTTTCTTTTTATTGAATATGCCTTCGCATTACTAATTTGAAAAAAAAAAGTTCTTAAGAGTGTTACCACCTGGCCTGAAATTGGTGAACAAAATGTGCAAGCTAAAAAAGGTCTGTTGCTGATGAAACCTGGAGATGGACCAAATGTTGGAAAAATTTAGTGACAAAAGTAACTTCCCTCCCCCCCTCCCCTCCACTGCTAACGTTTTTATTGACCAACCACTCAGATGGAAATAAGTTGCCAGTTATTCTACGGGGCATAAATAACTGATAAGAAAATTTCTAAGTAACTATCTCAATGATTTCTTGCCATGACAAGGAGGATGTACTTAGTGGTAGTATATTTGAAGTTTGGCCAGTCTCAAATTTAACCAATTTTACCACGACAGCTGGAACGAAAAACTGATGCATCCTCACTCCTTTTTAAACAGATTTGTACAGCTCTGATCGTCATGGGTGCCAGTAATGCAATTATAACACCCTCCTCTAGTTTTCTCTTTTCTACTATCCACTATATTGGTGTGTTGTTTTGCACCCAAAATTATGTCACAATCTGTTGTCATGTGATATTTTGACCACACGATTTGAATTCTCTTTTTTCGTGGGAAAATAGCCCCACTTCCAGCACCAATAAATCAAGTGAGATAGTGATCTGCATGTATAGTTGACTGTATATACACACAGTATCACACACACACAGTATCAAAATGATCAAATTTAAGGTTTAATGGTGAATTTCCTCAGGTTCCCAAAAGACTAATACTTGAATAACCTCTACCTATGAGTGATACTGACACTTTCAGAAATTGTATTTTGTCTAACTTAATTTACTGGTAGGGTCCACAATTTGCTGTTTATATTGTATCTCAAGCTGCTTGTCATGGCTTTGATCTATAATAATTAATTGTGTTATTTTTTTTCACTTACGTCCACCCCTAGGAAGTGGCAAGGCCAACTGTGTTGGGGAAGATTGAGCTGTAATTGGGGTAACAACAGGCCTAGCACCCGAGACAGTTGTTTGAGTTGTAATGGAACTGGACACAGCTGGGACAGCAATTGATACAGTGCTGTTTGAAGGTGGATCTGAAAATAAAAATAAAGGAAATCCATCGGATGATGAAATTAAAGCTAAATCATCATAGTAAGTGATTTATATATTAGCCATTCATGTATCATTAATTTGTTATCATAATTTTATACTTTATGAAAGCAGCAATGTATTAAGGTGGTTGAAAATACTTGTACCTTCCTCGGCCCAGTTTGTTCTCAAGGGTAGTGTTTTGACAAGGTATGTGAACAAATTACTGTAGTAGTAATCTTATCTATGTGTCAAGTTTTGTCATGTTATAAGGATGTCCCAACACTTTCCGCTATACTATCAACTTATCTCTTAAGAAATGAATAGACTTTTCACAGTTATTCACCTAAGGAAAAGGTAATGTTGTTGAATATCATCAATTAGAGTGTGCACATATTTATAATCTCCTGAGCAATTATACTAATATGTAATACAGTGTACACTGTACCTTGATCCATCATGTAGTTTGCCCTATTATTATTATTATTATTATTATTTTATTTCACTTACGTCCACTTGAAGAAAGTGGCAAGGTTGAAGGTGCCAATGTAGATACAACAGGCCCAGAATTACTGTTGGTCACATTGGTCATTGCACCTGAGGCAGTTGACACCAAATTTGCTTGGGCACTGGGCACAGAATTTAACACGTTTGTGGATGGGTCTGGAGATAGAAATAAAGGAAACTCATCAGAAGTTGAAATTACATGAAAAGTGTCAAGCAAGTGATTTATGTGTTAGTCATTTCTGTCATGAATTTGTTATCAGTCAGTGTATACATCATTCAACCAACAGTGAATTAGGTGTAATTATTTTTCTTTCATGCCACTTGCAAACTGAAATATCCCCCTTCCCCTTCCTACTTCCTAATCCAATTTGTACTCAAGAGTAGTGCCATGGCAAGATTTGTGAAAAAAAATTGTGTGAAGTTTAAAAAAGATAATTTCCTTTCATGTTAAGCATGTTGTAATGGTGTCTGCTTATTTTTTCCCATACACCATAGTGAACTATCAAGTCATGAATTTATTATTAATTTTAAATTTTATTTGCTTAAAATAGTGTAGCCTAGTACCATCATGTACTTGGTTTTAGCATTGTTATTTTATTCACTTACTTGCAGCTGTATGTACTGATGAAGATCCTGTTGTGGTAGCAACAGCCACAGACACGGGCGTGACAGGTGGGTTGATATTGGTGGATGAGTCTGAAGAATGATTTAAAGGTTATACATGTAGTGGCTTCTTACGTGTTAGCAGCAAATGGATGCTTATCTCAAGCAATTAAAAAACTGTTGGCACTTAAAAACCAGAGTTGCCTTAACCAGTAGTAGTGATAAAAGTACATGTACATGTACCTGAAGGAAGATATAAAAAGACCCTCTTCCTGCTACTTCCACCAAACAATTCTGCTATCTTCTCTCCACTGATAACGCCTGTACCCACCTTCATCATGGCATGGCCACGGGAATAAGATGCTATAAATTCTAATCTGTGTGATGAAAAAATGGGATACAGTTCAAAAATTACAAAGCGATTAGTATCAGATATTTATGATTTTATGAACTATTTATGGGCTATAGGGTTTCAGGTCAAACGGGTTCATAATTTTGTTTCAATATGGTTAAAATCAGCATTTTAAACTCTTGAATAAGTAAGTATGCAAATCAGCAGTTATTGCCTTATCTGTGAACTTTAGTTGGCAATTCAAGAAGGGAGATGAAAAATTTTCTGATGTAGCGTGCGGAATCATGGTAATATCTGTTAAATCATACCATTCCGCCCTCTTTTACCCACCCATCCTCCTTTACCACACTGACAAAAGAACAGGCCTTACCGAGTTTAGAACAATATAAAAACAGATTTGAAGATCTAGATATTGAAATCGCGTAAGATTATTGATGATGGTAAAAGGAAGTTGAACATCCCATCTGAGTTTGTGGTTTAAATCGTTTTGTCAGTGTTAAGTTTGCCGCTGGGAAAAAAAGTTGACAAGCTGTGACCCCCCTTAGTAGGAACAAGAGCGATTATCTACTGCATCATGGTATTTTCCAAGCATTTTAGTTCGGGCAGTTTGTTAAATGAAATTTCCGGAACAAGGAGTAATTAAAACTGGACAAGATATTCCACAGTTACGTATTAAGTTTGCAATCAAGCCTCAGCAACGTCAGCATGATAGGCTGGTGTTCTTTGTTGTCGTGGTAAAATGTCGGTAAAATAAAGGGCGGAAACCGCCATCTGGCCTATCTATACCACTCCCTCCAAACTTACTCCAAACACACGTCGTGCAACATAACTTCTTAATCGTCAGGTTATACAGCGTCATATACGAAATAGCCGAACTTTTGTTTTATTTTCTCATGGAGAAGTAAAAAGCAAGCAAAAAGCAGCGTCACATGTTACAATTCAGTCTGTAATTTGAGTCCATGTGAAATTGGTTACAGTCAAAGAAAACACTCGGCATCGACATTCCGTTGTGCCACATAATTGATCCTACATGTTTTCCTCTGATTTTTACGGCTAGTAACTTACCTACTGAGATCTTTTCCTGCTAACAACGGGAAGGTGGTCGTTAGGATTTCGCAGATCTTGTCTTCTGCGTAGCTTTTTGTAAACGTGATTTGTTTCACACGCCCCGCACTCAGAAGTCTTCCCCACTCCGTGCTGCTGGGAATGGCACTGAGTCGCTTGTCTAAAACGCAAACGGTTCTAAACATTGCACGTCTAGTGTGGCTCATCTTGAAACTAATAGAGTAGGCGGATAGTGACCTCGAACCGTGTGGGAATCTGCGACCTTCCAAGCGCGTGTTTTCAACCCAGGGGATCTGAAAATTGATGCCACTCGGTTAGTGACGTAAGAGCCTTTGTAATGGTTAAGAGACAAAGAACAAAATATCTTTGTTTCACTGACTAAGGTGAGAACCCGGGGCCTCCCTTCGCTTCGCGTCTCCTCGCAGCCTCGCGCGCGAGCGCGTCTTGCGCACGCCCCACAATCTATCGCCGAAATTAGAGAGTACTCGCAGTCTAGGTGAGAAACATCCCAGAAACCTACGACACCAAATGAAAATGCATTTTACTCAGAATTCTAACCTGTAATTGAAGATGTCATTTAACAAACGGTTGTCATGAGCATAAAGCTGATCTTTCACATGTCAGCTAATAGAAAGAGCAGTTGATTTTTAATATTGACTATAGCCTGCACAACAGGCATTGTTGGGGTACTCAAGCGGGTTTTGTGGCACGAGTGATCGATGAACGTGGGCCATCTCTATCATTCTTTTTCATCCCCTATTTTGCACTAAATGACCTCAAGTTTCTAAGCTTCCCGAACTAGGTCCTGCTGCCTGCTGACGCGGGAAAAGTAATCCGCAACGACTTACTAGCTCTAGCGTCTTCATAGTACTCCAAATATATCCGCACTAATCTTTAGTCGTTACCGGGTACTTCTATTTTACTAGTGCCAACGGTGATTGTTAGTCCTCCCGAATTTTCCAAACCCTCCAGGAAAATTTAGAACCCATCACCGTTGGAAAGGAATTTTTTCTTACTGATTTTCAAGAGGGAATAGACCACTTTCTTATTCTCAGTGTTAGACTGGAACTTGCCTGCAATGGGCGCTAATGAATGTGAGGCAAATTTTTCACATGCAAAAATTTGTCAGTATATTCCCCCGAATCAACTTCCATTGCAAGCTACAATCATCGTGAACATTCGCTTTTCTCCCCTCCGCCCTCCACCAATCCCCCCCCCCCCAATCCATCGCAACGCAATGCTTCCACATTGCTGCATGAATGAATTAAATTTTACAGAACATAACCCAAGAAATATAGACGATTGTAGTTACCGTCCAATACTGAGAATACGAAACAGGTTGCTGTTAGCTTATATTGTAGCCTCCCACGGGGGAGGAGGTGAAACACGAGTCCCCTCAAAACGACTGCGTGGGAGGCTATTTATATGGTAGCTAATCGAGATTTACGTTTGGTTTGCAGGATTGTTTTAATGGCTGAGATATACTACTTCCCGGAAACCCAGTCAAACGAGGGACAGGCTCCGCTCAGTGCATTCAATACTTTCATCCGAGAGCAGGGCTCCTGCCGAGAGTCAACACTGAAAATAAATCTCACTCTAAAATACAACGCTAATTCTAAAATTCGTTTCTTTTGGAACAAACGGTTATTTCCTATTTTTATCTTTTTATTTAAGGTTATAAATTTCGTTCCGCATCTCTTCCTCGCCTACACAAGGCAAAAAACGCTAGCCAAAAAGGGTTCTTTTTCGGACCAGTAAGTTGTCTCACAGTGATGAAAAACTTTGAATATGATATGATTTTAAATAAAAGAAAAGAATGAAAATCTAAGTGAGAATTGCTGTCTTCCAGTGTTTTTCCAGTGTTAGGTATTTTCGCAACTGAGCGCCATTCCCGAGAAATGTAGAAATTTAGTCGAGTTATTCAAGGGATGCTGAGTTACTATTTTTTAGTCTGTAGGTTTTACTAAGAATTCGCCTTCTCGGCGGTCAATTCCCAACCAAGGCTAAACGTAGTATTAAAAAAGAAGGGCAAGGCAAAATGTGACCGGTACCTAGAGGGTCCACAATGATCCCGCTTTTATGCAAATATATATATATATATATATATATATATATATATATATATATATATATATATATATATATATATATATATATATATATATATATATATATATATATATATATATAATTTTTTTTTTTTTTTTTGCCTGTTAATCCCGCCATCCCACCCTTTTTTTACTTGGGAATCCCGATCCCGTCCACTTTTCAAGACGTTTTTGCGGTAATTAGTAATTTGTTAATTAATAATTAAAGCAGAAACTTTATAGAAATAAATATTACAGCAACGATCATGAAAGGCTTTAGAAGTTTAAACATACGACCATTTTATCTAGAATGCTATAGAACTTTCTAACGTCAAGACAAGCTCTTCCAACTATAGCGGTTCTAGAATGCTATAAAACTTTCTAATGCCAGAGCATTTTATATTTCATATTAATCACGCACCATAGAGCTCTTCTAACTAGAAATTTCAAATGTCAAGACCTGCACCTTTATGCAGGGGAAGGCATTCCCGCTCGCATCAAGCTCGCACCCTTTTCATAATAAATGGCGACGCAAATTATAATGTCGCATACTTCGTTTCCCGGTTCGTTCGGTAAATTAAAGTGTCGCCGCTTTCCGGCGTGGCTATAACACAAAAGATGACAATAGGACTCAAAGACATCATACCGTCTGATACTAACGTGTGGTAAGCAAAAATGGATACGTTTGAAAAGTCCTAACGCGGTTTTTGCGCTGGTCAACTTAGGATGAAGTCACGTTGGAATTAAAATCCCGTATCCCGCTCTGTTTCCCTTGCCAATTCCGCATCCCAACCCTATAAAAATACGAAATCCCGCTCCCACTCGCTACTGAAATTCCCGCTTCCCGCCCCTGTTTTCAGCTCAAATCCCGAATATCACCGCCCATGAAAGCCAAATCCCGCATCCCCATGATCCCGCCAAACCTATTGGGGACCCTCACTTATCAAGTGAAGGCGGAAATGTCACTTAAGCCGAACTATCTGATCTACTTGTGAATTCTTTGAGTTATGCTCGCACATATCGGCAAATGACAATAGTGGTAGACGGCTTTTGAAGTCATATGGGAATACTAAAACGGCAGATTGCTAATAGATTGAGATTTATACCGAAACTTGGCAATAAATAATCACAGATAAAAAGTTATATCAACAAACTTAATTTACTGACTCTTTCAACGGGAGTAAGTAAACTGCCCGAGAATAGCCTCATAATTCTCGCTTAGCTTGGAATAAATTGATAATTGTGGCACACTTGCGGCAAATTAATAAAGTATTCCAGTATAATTGCTTGCAGTCAGATGACATTGAAAATTCCTGCCTATAAATAAAGAAACCATTCACACTTCCTTTAAATGACTGGGATTAAAATACGCCAATTAAACCCCAGATAAGCTTTATTGTGGGTACTATAAGAGAAGACTCGAACAAACGGCTTTATTACTGGCCTCTAAATCATCGCGCTGACAGTTGCTCCTGCGTCACCGAGAAGTCATGAATCTAAACGAAATTCTAGATTTGGAACGGGGTCCACGTTTGACTTTGATACACTGGCTACAACAGAGGTCTCTGCTGGCGAATCCGCTCAGGTGCGCACAATGCGACGAGGACATGATCTTGATACCAAGGAACGGTAACCATGTTGATGGGTTCCATTGGTAAGTGAATAAGTTTGGCATAAGCTCATATTAAATTTGACAAAGAAAAGAAATGGATTATGTTGAGGAAATACGCGTTTTGAGAGTCACTAAGGAAATGGAAAGATTGATTTAAGGCAATTGAAACGGCTACCACGGAAACAATGCTAATATTGTAAAAACGACGACGACACCTTTTATAGTTACAAATGGAGCGACAGTACGGAAATTTCGATTGGAGCTTTGAAAGACCGAATTTTTAATTTTTTTCCGGCGTATCTGAAACCTTGCGTATGGAGCACGTGGAAGTAGAATATCGTTTAAATGTTTATGACATCATTGATAGTCAACTAAACTAAATTTAAGTAAAAACACCCAAAAAGTGACGCGTACGCATACCATATTTGTAGAGCATAGTATATATGTCGAAAATATGCTCGGATATTTGTCCGCGGACAGTATCTGTTCCGAGAGAGAGGTCCATAAATCAGAGTCGGTACGTAATAAGCGTGCATTAAAACCTGGATAACTCTCGTTTGCCGCTATGTGTACTGTTTCGGTTCTGTTCCATAACTCCCCAAATGATTTTATTTTTCTCCAGTGTTTCATGCTTGTTTTTATTTCGTGAAGATCAAAACAGCTTCATTTTCGTCCGAAAGCATCGCATGTAGTCTAAGAAATCGGTACGAGAAAAGCGTACACTTTTTCATTCAAGCGTGCTCATGTTTATTGACCCGTTTAATCTACAATGTCTCACACCTTCCTTACGTGCCGCGAGCTCTAATGAAAAACTGAACAGTAAAGTCATATTGCATGAGCTCTGCGTAAAACTGGAAAACAATCTCTGATCAGTGTATCGTCTAAAATTATAGTTAGATTTCGGTTTAATCTATGAAACGGCTTCACGAAAGGCGGATCATGCTATCCTTTGAGAGAAAAAAAAATCACACCTTTGTTACGTGCCGCGCGCTCTGCTTAGAAGTATGAAAAAACTCTGATCACAGGCTCTGTACAAAGTTATACCAGTATATCTTTTAAAATCACGGTTTAAATCATTGACAAAGTTGACGAACAAGACCTAAGTGAAAAAACTTAAAACCTCTTTGTCAAGTGCCGAACGCTCGATTGAAAAGAAATGGAAAAGTGAGACTTGTTTTGAGACGAATCCAGCTCCTTTTAAAAATAAGCTCTTACGGTAAGAGATGTTGGGTTTTAAAAACGAGGACCTCATTAGAAAGCAGCTGAGCGGACAAACAATGCCTTCAATAGCTTGAGGCATGGCTTACGGTATTCCGCGAAACGAAACGAAACGAGTCGACCTTCCGAACCTTCTGAATGGGCGGCGCTTTAAGAAAGGAGGTGTTACTTTTTTCAAGTATCACTACTTGGCTGGAAAAACGCATTTCTGCTCCTGCATAAAAGTTAACTTGGATAAACGTCGAGTTTTTTTCTTCGGAACCTGAATTTCAATCATGATGTTTTGAATTTGTGTGCTTTGCGCGACATAATTGAGTGAAAGGGCTAAACCGACGGTGTGTGTTAAGCTTAGAAAAATTATAAATGAGAAAAAGAGACCTGTATAAGCTGTTGGAAGCATGCGCTACGGCATTTCGTAAAGTATAAGTTAAATTTCTGAATTTAACATAGTTTGAATGGGAGGCGCTTTGACAAAGGAAGTGCTACTTTTTGAAGTAACACATCTTGCTTGGAAAACGCATTGTAAAAAGCTCGCTAGAATACACGAGTTCACGCGGAAACCAAGAAAAATATGAAGTCTTTGCTGCAAAATAATTCAGTTATCGCATGTTGACAATATTTTTTTTTTAAGAACTCCAAAAACAATTTGCAAAGGAACTTTATTACCTTACTCAATAGAACGCTTGTTTTCAGAGTCTTTCTTTCGTTTTTGATTATTATTAACAGGCGCTGCAGCGGATGCAAGAAGAAAAGGAGCTTGCGTGCAAACAGCTTCTTTGAAGAGTTTCCTCGCGTAGCGCTAGGAACGTTGCTTCTTGTCGTCTATCATTTTGTCTCTGACGACTCACAGAGAAAAACTGCCAGGAGATTAAGTCTAAACCCAGGATTGGTGTGTAGGATTTTCCGACAGCTGCAAGACGTATGTTCCAGGGACATTGAACATAGACCTTTCATACCATTCGGGGGACCAGGCGCTGCCGTTAAGTGCGATGAAAGCAAGTTTTCTCACAAGGCTAAGGTGAGAAAATGTTTTTGTTGTTGCTTAATTATTTCATTCGAAACTACTTTAGATTATGACATACCATCATTCGATTGTTAGACGGAAAATAGAAATGTTTAAAGTTAACCTTTTTCCGTAATTATTACGGGAGTTTGACAATGAGATTCCGTGGAGACAAACTGGAATCACGAAGCTACATTCAACAAAAGCAACCAATATACTAAGCCACCTCCAATTTAAATATCTACAACGGCGATCTCTTTCAACAAAATGTGTTGCCTATAAAAGAACTGGGTATGCCTTAGTTTAGTTTCAATATATCAGACAACGATGAACAAGAACATTGAGCAGGGGCACCCAACAAGCCAAATCAACCAAAAGCTGTAGAAAGGCATTTTTAAGCACCTGAAGATGTTTGGAGTCTTTTTAAAGTGTTTTTATCGAAAGCTAGAAGCAGTTCATCTGCTCGGATTCCCTAGCTGAATTTTTAATTGCCCGAAAATGTTAGGGAACAAAATCTTCCTTTGAGAAAATGCAAGCTGAAATGAGCTTTCCACTAACTTTGTAGGGAACTATTTTCTTTCCGAAAACGCTCGTGAAGAAATGAACTATCGTTTTATTCTCCTCGCCTCTTAAGTTGTTTTTACGAGATTGTCTTTTACAGAATCAGTAACAGGAATAAACAATCAGTTCACTGAGGGAATATGCTAACAAATTATATTGTGAATCTTTTCAGTACAACCGTGGGAGAAGGGCGGCTAGGGAAGCGTGGGTTTTTGGCATCATTACAACCGAATTCAGGCCCGCGAGGGGGTACTTTCAAGTTGTGGAGAGACGGGATATCGCCACATTGGATCCCATCATCTCCAGGTGCATCCGACCAGGGACAGTTGTATACACCGATGACTGGGCTGCATACAGAGGCATGACAGGCCGTATCAACAACGTCGCCGCACACAGAATCGTTGTTCATGCTCAAAACTTCGTGGATCCTGTGACTGGCGTCCACACTCAGGAGGTAGAGTCCTGCTGGAACAACCTCAAGTTAGGCCAAAAAGTGCGTCGAGGTCTAAAAAGAGAAGACCTGCAGTCATACCTTGATGAACAAATGTGGCGCCAATGGAGAGGTGGAGATCAACGGCATATTATGCAAAATTTCCTAGCCATTTTGCCCCTCGAATATGTAGTTACAAATCCAGCCCTCTAACTATTCTTATTACGATGGGCGAACACAGTTCTAACAATTACATTGTAAGGAGCCGCACAAACCTTACTTTGTTTCGTTTCTTTCGGCTTGTGGAGTGTCATACCCAATAATGGTAATTTTCCCCAAATTCGACAATGTGAATGATCTTAACCAAAATACGCCGCATCTTCTGCGAGAATTGAAGGAAATGACAACAAGCCAGCTTATATAAACCGCCGAAACCGTGTTTCTAAGTTAGTTAATGAAGCTGCCTGTCAACTGAAATTGATAATTGTTATTGTTTTTGTTATAATTGTTACTGTTTTTGAGACATTTTGTACACCATTCAGCTGTAATATAGGCAACGATCAGGGGCACCCAACGAGCTAAATCAACAGCAGGCATTTTAAGTACCTTATGGTGTTTGAAGTCTGCTTAAAGTGATGTTTTCATTCGCTAGAAGAAGTTCATCTGTTCGGATTCCCTAACTGAAATTTAAATTGCCCGAAAATGTTAGGGAACAAAATCCTCCTTTGAGAAAATGCTAACTGAAATGAACTAGGGGACTATTTTCTTTCCGAAAATGTTAGATGACGTTTTTGACTGCCAAAACCAGCAAAAACGACCTTTCGAAAAATCTCAGGAGCTATGATTCCCCAATTGAGAATCTTTTAGGCCACGTTTTAGTTACGAAATTGAATCGACACCGAAAGCCAAAGGCGAATTATCCTGTACTGAACAAATATCTATCGAAACTTGTCGTTGGGTACCCCCTGAACAACATAGAATTCGCGGCATCGTATTCGACGCAAGACACTTTCTTTCATGTAAGTCTTCAGTTTGACCTCATATTCGATGCGCTGCAGCTGTAAGATTCATTTACATAAGCGAAATTAAGTTACACCTTAATTAATCATCACTCGGTTTTGTTAAGTATTTTCTTAAGACTTGTTAAAACCAATAAAGAAAGACTGACCATACGGTGGTGATGTTTTTCAAAGGGCTTGAAGGGTTGTGGGCCGAGAGGGTCAAGATCTTGGCTTTTAATTATATTATCGGCTTTTGACGACTAAATTCAAACCGATACGGTACCTTGTTAGCCCGTTAAGATATTTCAAATGTCCAGCTTTCTTGAATCTGGCACCACGCAAAGGGAGGCCCCCCTCCCCTACTTTTCAACAGTAAAAAGCAAGTAATGCTAAAAAAATGGAAGTTAGTTTTCTATTTAACGTTTTACCGAAAACTGATTATTCTTGTTTTGAAACACCTCTTTTTTGTTGCTGAAAGTATATAAGTTTCACCACACCATGTTAGTTTTAAATACATTTTCAGCCATTTCAGAGGACTTGTATTGAAACATTTTTCCGAGGGAACACCCCAGATCCCCCCTAGTTGACTCACGCCAATGCTTTTGAAGCGATTCCCCCAGTTAGAAACTTGCTGTACGAGCCCTGTACATTGGTCACAATTAGTTAACGCATCGTAAGCATCCAAACTTCTAGGGTCTTCTAAGTTATATTTTCTACAGACTTCAACCCTTGAGACTTCAACCCTTGAGGTCTTTAATTCCGAGACGCTTATTTCCGTCACTTATATTTAAATATTAGTACGTCATCTTTCTGTTAGAATAGTTTCAATCTGGTCATTATTGGTAAAATACGTAGCATAAATCGATAACAAAACGCTGGGGTATCAGTTGTCACTCTAAAACAGAACTGACCAAACACTTTTTTGTTCAGTTTAAAACAAACGTTGTAGGAATGTGGATCATGAATTCCTCAGATCGCAAAATCAAAAAAAGATGAAAACTAGAAGGAATTCTAGAACTAAAGAAGACACACCCTATCCTTTTCTCCTGGGGGGGGGGGGGGGGAGGAGGGGGGGACTCCCACACATGACCTATGTGCCACGGGATAGGGTATGGTTTTTGAGGTTCTCAATCCTTAAATAGGATATCACTTTTTGCCCAGGTTGGCACAGTGTTCCCGGTGTGACCCTTAGGTAGAGTGCCTAAATTGTATCCGCTAAAATAGCAGTGCTTAAATACACAGCTAAATGAAATCCGTCGTTAGCCTGCGAACACTGACAGGTTTCCGGTTTTTAATTTCACGCCGGTTCTTTCCCGTATTTTTCGGGTTTGGGCCTTACAATAGGGTACCAATTTTCGTTTGCTTTATCCTTAAATAGGGTGAGGGTTTAAGACCCTTAGCGGCACACACCTATCCGAAATTTATGGGAGTCCCCCTCCCCGGGCCTTTTGTACCACTATGCACGTTGGCCACGAATACATTCTGTACGGCTGGAGCTAGTTAGCGTCGGTCAAAAATTTTGAGCGGAAGATGTAAATCGATTGACATCTGTTTATTCTTCTGCTTCCCATTGAGACCATCTTGAAGCTCGCAACATTTAAAAATAGTGTCCGTGAAGACCTTGTCAGAGAAAGCGGAGCAACGCCCTGTTTCACAACATAAAATACTCCGGCCTGTTTCTGGAACTCATAAGTCTTGCCTTGTTGTAAAGTTCTTCTGACGGAATGGAAACATGCCTCACTTTTTTACCTCACGAAGTTTAGCTTTCCCATTAGACAGCTTTGTACTAAGCTTTTAAAACTACATCTGTTAAGCTTGGGCTCCACTGTAGCCCGCAATAATTTATCTTGTTTTCAATATGTGAGATAGGTGGAGATATACAACTATGAACTTAAAAGTCCCTCTTCCCCTTCGCGCTATGACTATGCCTAGCGCTATTGTAAGGTCACAATGTTCAGCATCGGCTTAGATTTGTCCGCCTGAATTTCTTCCATTAAATCGTTTACAAATGTGATTCGTTGTTAAGATTTTATGCTTAAATTGCTCCAAGGTCAGGAATTGATGGTAATGTACAACTATCAAGTACTGTTCGAGACTTAAGAACCTTAGAACATTCAGATTTTTTGTAAACGTTCTTAAGTAACGTAACTGCCGTTAAATAAATGCCTGTCATGAAATTAGCCTACTGTTTATCTGCACCTTGTGCCCAAATAAAGTAGTCGTTCCTAACAAGAAAGTGGACCATCTACCGCGTTCTGAACAAGCAGTGTCTGTCTCCTCAACCACCTCGTCGTCACTATCAGCCGTAGCTCTGTCCTCATTATCGGGCATGCCCTCGAAACGTTCCTCCTCATCTGCCATCCTTGCAACCACTCAGGACTCTCTCATGCGGAGATATTGAGGTATCTCTGGTATTATATCTCTGGCATAGTCCCATGTCGTGCCATGGTTGTCTCCTGTCGATTTGTTCTCTTCCTGACTGTCTTCCATATGCAACAGGGGCGTAGCGTCCATATACGCACGCACGCCCGTACGTACAGCTGAAATCTGGAAAAAAAAATTCAGTTTTTATTCCCTTATAGCATTTGTCAAACTTAATCTAAAATAGGACCAATTTTTAAATTTCGAATTATACTGGCGTGTGTGTTTGTTTTTCCAGTACCTTTTCATTAATCCATAAACGACAAGAAACGTTATTTGGCTCCCTAGACTTGTTAACTCTCTACTTATTTTACACACCCTTTAAGCTTTAATTTTTATTTGATCAGTAATGTCTTCGTTTCTAAATATAAGAGCTAATACAGTTGTTATTGTTGTTTTAACGTAATGGTGGAGTGAAACGAAAGAAAAACTCTTCCCTCTGCGGTCCTTGCCTTTCCCCAATCCCCTGTCCCGGGTCATTTATGAAGAGATTGAAAACGCCCTTACGAAGTACCATGACAGAAGGGAGATTGAGCTCTTTAGCAATTTTGCACATTCACAAGCACAAGGACGTTGACATTGATGATGTTATAACAGAGTTCGCCCGTTTAAAGGGTAGCCGTCTTGCCCTTTGCTTGTAAACCCCCTGTTTTTACCATTGTTTTACCCCCTTTTTTGTTGTAGGTTACCGAAAACTGTAGAGATGGGTAAAATAAACAACTAACTACCGCATTTTCCGTTGCATTTATTTATAAAAAAAGGTTCCGCGGAAATAGTTGGGAAATGGCATTTCCGAGACCCTAAATTTCAAAATTTTCTGGGGCAGCATGCCCCCAGACCCCCCTAGTTCCAAATTTCCGCGCTGTGCGTACACCTTCAAAATCTCATGCTACGCCCCTGTGCAATACAGTAGTTGCTCATTTCCTTAACTTCCTTCTTCCGGACAGTTTAACGTTTGGAAGCGGAGCATTCTATGGGTGAGAAGTGAAGCGGAATGTCATGCTCTGGCTCTGAAAATCACGAGTTTTTCTCACGTGTAAAGATGAAAAAAAGTAGAAGGGCATAGCCGCCATCGTAGTTTCCTTACAATTGCGTTAATAGTAGTGTACAGACACATAGACCACATAGTTGAACGACACCAGCTATCCTATAATGTAGCTGTAGGACTCAGCTGAAGAGAAGACGTTACAGCCGATGAAGTTGCATTGAAGCTGCAACACATAGACTACTTTTGTGAATGTTGAAACATAAGTGTGTCCTTCTTGATCCCAACAATCTAATCAGTAGTTCCGTTGATCCCTATAAATAATTTGACAATATCCCATGTTTCCTAAAAATAAATGTTCCTGATCCCGTATTCACTAAAACTCCCTGCGAGGGAGATCAACAGATCAACAGATCCCGCGTAAAAATTCTTATATTGAGATATCTATTTAGGATTTTAAGACTCATGTCATATTTTTTCTAGAGATAATCCACTCTCCTTTATCCCGATGGTTCTCCCGCCGCCGTAATTTTTTTTTTGGCGTCCCTTCTCCCTCCTCCTTATGTTGTTGTTTTGTTTGTTTGTTTTTTTTGCCGTTCCTCTACCACCCTTTATACACTTTGGTACATTTCTTTACCATGCTCCTCAAAAGAACAACGCATTACATGACCAAATTTAGGTTCTATGAAGAACGTTAGCTCATGAATTTTTCATGCTCCGTCTTTTTTTTCTTTCTCTCTTTCTTTCAAAACCGTTCCTAGCAATTAAATTGCTGGATATTTCGATGGCGCCCCAAAACCCGCCCGTTGTGCAGAATGTTTGCCATCGGGCTGATTGACATAAGTTTACTTCCAAATTCACGAAAAACACGAAGAATTCATGCTGCGATTTGTAGAGATATAAGACAGTTATATCACCTTTATACGAAAAACCCGCAAGGTGAAATGTACCAAACTGTAGACTGCGAGTAGTCTCTAATTTCGGCGACAGAAGACACGCGCGCGCGAAGTTACGAGGAGACGCGACGCGAAGCTCCCCTCGCGTCGCGTCTCCTCGCAACTTCGCGCGCGCGCGTGTCTTTCATCACAAGCCGGAAATGGTGACCTGTCAAAATCATGTTTTTTTCGAATAAAAATTAGACTCCCCTCGAACAGTCCACGTCTACAGTTTTGCTTGCACGCAGAAACAGTCGACTTCTTCGCTCCGTGTTTCACAATTTCGTCCGGCAACAATCGACGTGTTTATAATGTCTCATATCACCGCTTTCAGTTGTACTTTTTCTCAGATGGTGGACACAACATTGCAATGCGATATTTGGTGAGTTGAAGTTTTTGGACATGTTTCAGTCGTGACAACATTCCGGATCAGTTTGACCTTATGGTTCCTTATTGCCTTTCAGTTTGAACATAATGTTGAAGCCCGTTACACTTGGCTGTGGACATTCTGGTTGCCAAAAGTGCTTATCCACTTTGGCATCAATTGCTTCACCGAAGTGTCCACAATGCCGTACCCCATTTAGAGGAGATCAGTTGACAGTAAACGTGACGCTGGACAACATTACCTGCAATTTACCGGTAAATTGCACCAACCAAGGCTGTGAGTGGAAAGGCGTTTATTCCGACGCTGAGGCTCATTGGAAGCAATGCCCAAAAGTACTGGAGAATTGTCCCAACGAAAGCTGTCGGCACATGGCGGTCCGCGAAGCGATGACAGCGCACATGCAAGAATGCCCGAAACAAAAGATTCCTTGCGCTCAATGCAAACTAATTGTTTTCAGGGATCGCCTGGATCGCCACTGTTCTTTGATGTGCGGTACATCGGTGGTAAAATGCCCCTTGGGATGTGGATCATCATTACCACGGTATGTTGATCTTTTTTTTCAATAGCGACCGAATGTAAATCCCGGGGGGGGGGGGGGAACTCCCGGGAAAATTGGGTGGGGGTGTGCGGCCCACTTCCTGAAACCCTTACCCTATTTCAGACCAAACTCTGCCATTTCCACCACCCAGTTTCAGATCTGACCAAAAATTCGATACCCCAAATCTTACCTATTTCACACACACGGCTGCTGTAAACATAATTTGCGTAAGGCCTTTTGCTGGTGGTCACATCGCCTAATGATGAAGAAATAGCTTTTTCTATGAAAGATACTAAATTCAAGACTACAGTGCACAAACCATACCCTATTTCAGAAGGAAATGGTCAAACTCGACACCCTATTTCAGACCAAAACGGCAGAAAACCATACCCTTTGGGGCTGCACATACCTACATCGCCCATATAAAGCAGTACTCCTCCCCGTGATAGAAATAGAGTGAGGGAAGGGGGATGTACTATAAAAATGACATACCTTTTAGTGCATGACATTTTGTGGATTGGTAGCGCTTATGGTGCTAAAATCTAAAATGCCTATCGCCAGAGTTGATGCGATAACTTTAATGAGTCTTTCAGCTTATCAATTACCTTAATCACTGTTAAAATAGCCAGTCTCAAATGGTGTTGTTTTAGAATTGGCAACTCTTAGGGAAAACAAAACTGGTACCCTTTAGGGATATTTTCGAAAGTTTTCAACAAACACCACTGTCATTTTTTACCCCACATCCTAACTTAACTGACTGACTGACTGACTGACTAACTAACTAACTACAGTAACTAATTAACTAACCAACTGACTGACTGACTGACTATAGGCTATTAGAAATAGATAAGAAAATCTAGCTGTCTAAACTTAAACACTATTTGCAAAAGTTTCAAACATATTGTCAACGAGGTCTGAAAATGTTTTTGAGGAACACAATACAGCAAGATCGGTTGAACAATAATATACATTGAAAAAATCAATCCAAGCAAAAAAGGAGCAAAAGAAAAGGAAAGTTTGGCCATTTCATCTGTCTCTTCGTTGGTTCCAGCAAAACAAGTCAAGACGTCAGTCGTGATTTTAACCTTAATTCCTCTACCCGCCTCGGCGACGCCAACGCCGACACCCAAAAAAATTGACTCAATGAAAGAGAGGTATTTTGAATTTAGCGCTCCTTCCCCACTCCCCCTTTCCCCCTCAGCGAAATGCAACCACTAACATCATCATTGCCAGAAAACTGCAACCTTAAATATGAATTTTGCTGTTCGCGATAGATTTTAATTAACAAAGTTTTAATTACTAGATCTGTTCTTTATTATTATATATAGTCATTGTAGCCTAAGGATTTTTTGCTGTAAATTCTAAAGATTAATGTACATTTTAAGTAGGATAGTGTCCCCAATTAGTGAGCTGATTATAGGCTAGCTAGAAGATTGACACTGAAATAGTTACTATTATTATTATTATTATTATTATTATTATTATTATCATCACATACTTTTCTGTAACTATTACAATGATGAACCCATCTACTTTACATTGATATCACACTGAGCACTTATAGAAAATTTGACCCCGATTCGCCGGAATCCATGGCAACAGAAGTTCAGTCAGTGATGACAGAAATGAAAAACCCAATTTATATGTTTTGCTTTAGCAACCAAGTGAATTTGCACCAACACCAGTGCCGGAAAAAAGCCTTGGAATGCAGTGTAACAGGATGCAAACGCATAATGAAGCGCGAAGATTTTGAACGGCATGTCACTGAGGCTGCAGGCAGTCATTTTAAACTCCAGTCAGGAGAGATTCAAAGACTGCGCCGGATCATACGTGAAAAGGTAACTAACATTATGTCATTTTTTTCCCTTCGAACTATTATTTGCACACAATATTATTGTGTACTACAAAAGAGTAACCATGTCCACCGACATGAAAGACAAACTGTAATTTGAAATAGGTGGGAGAAATTAAAAGGTAAAAATGAAAATTAAAAAGTATAAGGCCAAAATAGAATTCCCAGAGGGACAGGTATTTTTAAAAAGGAGAGAGAAAAGGACTTGAGGATGGTATACATATTTTCTGGAGCAACACGTTGCTCAAGCCATTAAACTGTCAAACACAAAATGATGGCGGCGTAATGAAATGTTAATTTTGCCCCAGTTTCATTATGGGATATATATAAGGGCTACTCATGTAAATTGTCTGACCATTTTGCAGAAGTATGGTGGCGAAACAACTGTCCCTGTAGATGACACAGTGGTGTCCTTCACTTGGGACATCAAAGATTTCCCAGCAAGTCTGGCTTTGCAATTGGAGTCCCAACAGGAGCCTCTGACAAGTGATACGTTTTCCTGTGAAAGACAGAGGTGGAGGAGTGTTTTGACTTGCGATAAAAACTTGTATCTGCAGCTTATGTCCTCTTCACATCCAGTTACCGTACTGATAAGGTAAGGAGCCACGAAAATAGGGTATACAATGATCAAGACAGGACTGAAGTAAACTTACCATGCTGAGAGTACAGGCAGCTCAGAGGTTGACTGGGGAGGGAGGAGTGGTGAGGACCCTTCTATTTAATAGCATCAATACACCATTTTGCTAATGATCAGTTCTTGGTGGTAGATCCAGTCCTTTGTGGGGGCAAACGGTCAAAATTACAATTTCAAATTATGTCCTTAAATGGCTGTTTGCCCCCACAAAGGACTGGATCTACCACCAAGAACTGATCATTTGCAAAATGGTGTATTCCTGAGGGGAGTAAAAGTATTCCATTGTAGGGTCATGCTATGGAAACTCAAAGAAACATCCCACAGGGATTTTGATATCAAACAGTTAGCCAAATCCAGCCTTCCTCTTTACTCTCCTCAGAGCACATTGCATAATAGGAGGCCATAGCTAGGAGGCCAAGTGAGATCCTACTTGTGAACCGTTTTCTGTTTTACCATTTAGTTGTTTCTAAACTGGAAATATTTTTGACCGACAATGTAAAATACTGGATTTACCAGTTATTGTGTTAGCCAATAAAGTTTATTACGGTATTATTATTATTTTTATTATTATTATTAGTAGTAGTATCATTATTATTAGTATTACCGGTATTAGTATTATTATTATTATTAAGGTTTCGTGGCAGCACGAAGTAAGATGTCGCTTCAATGAACCACACGATGTTTTTGAAGTTTATTATTATCATTATTATTATTGGATATACCCACAATTTAGCTGCTACAAATAAGTCCTCTTTTCTCTCACCCAATACTATGGGTTACTGGCCAAGCGTGAGGTCAAGATGGCACGATATTGGCCAAGTTTTTTTTTGCGTGTTAATGGACCGAGACGAAGTCGAGGTCCATAAACACACAAAAAAAGAACGAGGCCAATATCCCGCCATCTTGACCGAACAAGCGTGGTCAATAAAGGATTTATTATATGACTCAAAGGACGCAATTAAAAGATAGTAAAACGCGGGACGAACGGGCTATCCCGAGCGGTCAAGATGGCTCCATCACAGCAGGGGAATTGATTCATCTTGACCGCTGAAAGAGCCAGTCATATAATAAACTAGAGATAAACTAGCTCTCAGTTATGCCAAACAAATTTATTCTTCACTTAGGATTGTGATGATGCCTGGAAACGAGAAACAAAAGGTCTTTCGCCTACGACAGGTTACACTCACTGAAGGAAAAATGTGGGGAAGAGAATTGAAAGACATTAACAGATGGGTGGATGAAACTGGAAGGCTCCTCATTAAGTTTATCATTTATTATGTAAGGTTGTAGGTTGTCATGGCCAGAATTAAATTTCACGCACGCGCAGTAGCTATCGACACTTAGAAAAAACACTACGAACACAAACATAATTTTACAGAGATATGTGAGAAGGCAAAACTTCTACAATAAATAGCACGAGCTGCTACAAAGATAAACAATTTGTTCAATCTCATATTCTTCGTTTGCAACTGACGTCACGCACAAATTAGA
>JAEMWC010000226.1:827500-842500 GCA_016490735.1 Pachyseris speciosa
CAAAACGGCTTTTGTGTTGTTACTGTACAGAAAATGAGGGTAAAAGGTTTAATCCATTTAGTTAAAATGCATTTTTCTGTTTCTGGTCACGTGACATTGGGCGTGGTCCGATGACGTCATGCACTGGACCATATTTGCCCCCCACGGGTATTGTCCAAATTTGGTCCAATTGAAGCATACATGTGCAGAGTTATACACCTTATTCCAAAATGGCGGCCGCTCGGAATGATTTGGGGAGAGCAGCACGGAAACGAGGCATCGAGGGCCGGCGTGAAAATCTTGTGGTGTTTACATATGGTAATCGTGAGCGATCATGCTTCAAAATTGCTCTATTCCATTCTGTCCTAAGAAAATTTATGTGGAAAAATGGTGTGAAAATCTCTTATCAGAAGTTTCCAGAAGACCGACGCGTAGTGTGTTCAAGCCGAATGGATTGTTGCCATACGAAGGGATCTTGGATTAACTTAATAAGTGACAAAACACTCGATCAAGGGTATGTTTGCGCCACTTCAAGTCTTCGGGTTATATTTGTTCGTTTGCTGGTCGCGAGAAAACTTTGAAAACTATTGCTGTACCATCCGCTTTTCCGTGAAAGAAGTGTTCTCTCGTAAAACGAAAAGCTCCAAAGCATAGCAGTCCGATCAAACGAAAAAGACTGAGGAAAACCTCAGCAACTCCTGACCTACTGTCATCAACCAAGACATCGTGATTCAGATATTTCTGCTGATAGAGATTCTAGGGAGCTATAAAACGACTGTGAGAAAGCTATCCATGATCTGGACTGTGAGAAAGCCGAGCTTACTGAAAAACTCCGACAATTCGAGGCGGATATTTCCAAGATTTACAATCGAAAGTATTTAGCGTCGATAGATTAATGAAGTCAGTTAAAGATTTAGCTTTTTATTCTGGATTTCCCAATAGAGACATTTTCAAGAGTATAATTCAGTATTTAAATCCAGTAAAAGAAGGTGAAAACATTAATTATTGGCATTCACCTTCTCATGATGTAGCAAATATGAATTAGAGAAATGATGAAGATGCCCCTGAACAAGGAAGACCAAGGCAATAAGCCTGGATTAAATTTGTTTCTAAAGGTCAGCATCATTTCAGTATGACCCTCAAGGGCAAAGATCAATGACCACATGCCTGCTGATTTTAAAGATAAATATCCTTCTACCAGGGTCATAATTGACCACAGTGAGCTCTGCTGTCAAATGCCTAATGCACATGTCATCGGCTTCCCCGTGGGCTTGACCCCCGGGCTAACTAGGGGGATTGTAAAATCAGTCATTGACAAGCAAACTTGGGGAATTTCCCCAGGAGGTCGGGGAATCTCTCAAGACAAAGTAATAATAATAATAATTAAAGTTCTTAAAAACGCATTCTACATATAAATGTCTCGATGCTTTTTACAGCTAAAAGAAAGAGCTCTCACGAAACAGGTACGTTTTCAAAGCCCTTTTAAAACTATTAACAGAGTTACATAGTCTAATTGCAAGCGGTAGCTGATTCCATAACTTCGGAGCAATTGCCGCAAAAGATCTATCTCCGTAAGTAACTGTAGCAGTCTTCGGGATAACTAGGAGGTTGGAATCGCTAGAACGAAGAGAGCGACAGGGAGTGTAATGATGTAAATGATGATGTAATGATGTAATGATGTCCCCTGGATTAGGTGTCTCTCAGCTGAAAATTCCTGTGACATCCTTTTCAAACTTGTGAATTCCCCCACCCCCTAATCTTTGATCATAGAACAATGTCAAGATTTTCCCCTACCCTCGGGCAAAGAATCCCGTCCATCTCTTTATATTCTCCCACATATCTCCCTGGTAGGCCCGTGGATCGACCCCACGGGGAAGCCAATGACATGTGCTCTTTTTATTGCTCGTATAAAAACCGGCATACCAATCTGAACGAGCTCATTGGAATCTCACCTGGGGGTGCCAAAACATTTATTAGTCAACTTTCCATGGGGCACTTTTTATTGGAACCAAAGGTCAAATGACCTCTGAGGAAGTTGTGCAAATGCAACAAATTGTCTCCCTTCAAATCCATGTGGAGTGTGTGAACAACAAGACAAAAAACTTCCACATATGGGACAGTCTAATGCATTTACTCTGTTTAGTGTTGTCAGTCAAATGTGGTGTGTTTATAAGCATAAGCACATAACTCGCGTACAGGCAACATGACCATTTATTTTCAGTTTGCTGACTATTTTGAACTATTATTTCTGATTTTCTGAACTACATTTCCGAGAAAAAAAACTTAATTTAAATATCCTTTTTAGCGTTCCAAGCAAATAAAATTTTGGTTCAGTTAATCCCGGGTGAATATTTTTTCTACATGTTTGTAGTGTTGTAGTCAGCTTCCCTGGGCCCAGTTGCTCGAAGCATGGTTAGCGCTAACCCGGGTTAAATACCATCTCATTACAGCTGAACTTATAGGCTTTAATACATCTTAATCAATGATTAGCGCTAACCTCAGCCTGAAAAGCTCTTTACCGGCTCAGTCGTTATATGCCGGGTATAGATGAGATTTTCTTCCGGATCGACTAGAAGATAGTCGGTCTTTTAATTCAAATAATACTCATTCACGCTGTAAAGAACGAAGCAAATGAGATACTTAATTGACCTTAGCAGCCTCAGAAAGGTCAGCGTTTCCGACAGCAAAATCACTATATCACTTACCGCTTACAAAATTGTGCTTTGGTAATTACGTAAACCTTTACAAGAATCGCCACGACACTTGAACCAAAATTTTAGTTAAGCATTTTTGAACTGATTAGGATCCCATCCGTTCAACGAACTGCCAGGTATGTCTTTCAATTCTCCTGATAGATACTACGAACGCCATTGCTGTTTACATGCTTGACTTTGACTTGGCCCTCGATGCCTCGTTTCCGCGCTGCTCTCCCCAGATCATTCCGAGTAGCCGCCATTTTGGAATAAGGTGTATAGCAAATTGATTTTTCCCTAGCAACGGCATCAAAATATACTTTAATGGGCCCTTAACATTTTCACGTGCAGTAAGGGTTATCATAGATCACGTGACGTGTCACGTGACCACTTCTTTGAAATTATCACTTATTTGAGGAGTAGGTGACGGTTGTAGGATATAATATCGAATAAAAACGCTTTCCTTATGCGTATTAATTATGTCCAGCGTCTCACGTTTGGAGTGACCGTCCATCGTTCTCAACAAAAAAATTGTGAGAGCAAAGGTTATTTTTCGTCTCAGAATTCAACCTTTAGCTGTTGATAATTTAAAAACTAAAACTCGTGAACAATCACTCAAAACGTAGAAAGTTAGATATGTTGGATTTTTATTAAAAACGCTGATTTATTTATCTGTAAGCTTAAAATCCGCCACCGCATCGCCGATTTAAGAATTTTTCAAATTTTGATCATGACTGATCACGTGATCAAAGTTATACGTTAAGGCAAACAACGGTCAACAAGATTTATCCAGTTCTAGGCAGATTCATTCAGTTCTAGGCAATCTGGTGAAAGATATTGGCGATCAACCATATTTCTCAACATACTTCTAAACCCAGGCTGATGAGGCCAAATAATCAAATTTCCAACGCGCACGTAATGAACATAAACGTTTTAATCACTTCTAAAAACACGGTTGCTACAGAGAGAAAACAAAACGAAATGCATGTTACAAGTGAGCAAAAATAAACTGAAAGTTGACAAGAAAGTATCAATAAAAAGACATAAAATTGAACCAGAAAAAGACACTTTCAAACGTTGTATGATTTCCGGGACGGAACACGAAAGGTATAAATAAACGAACGAAGAGGCATAAATGATCTACGCGAGAGACAGTGGCGAAAGTAGAACCGTAATAACGAAACTTGCATTAAAAGGAGCTCAAACAAAGGAAAATTATGCGAGAAAGAAGTAACAGAAATAACTTGAATAACTTACGTAAAGCACAAAATTAAACGTGACAAAGGCACTTAAGGAACGGAAAGAATGCGGCTGACAAAAGAACGCAATTAACACGTATAACCTACGACTAAAAAATTAACACAAAAAGCGGCAGTAACACAGGCCTTAACTCTTTTCCAACAGGTTTACCAAATATGGTGCATTTTTACACCCTGTCTTGAAAACCCACAACTTTCCCAAATACTGGTCTGTGTTTGAAATGAACCATTCTTATTGCCAAATAATCAGTTGTTTAGATTTTATCACCCTCTAATCTGGCCAAATCTCCTTATTTCCAATGAATATGACCTTTTATTCTGTTGCAAAACCAAACACGCCCCCGGACAACACCGTAAAATACGTAACTTTGTCTTGAAAATTTTAAGACAAAAATTGTGACTAGGGTACTCTGGGGACATATCGGTCTTAGCCTCCTCAGGGCAGCAAGTACTTTAGCAACCTTACCGACGACTTCGGAGATGTGAGCTTCCCACGAGAGTGTTTCATCAACCTGAACGCCTAGGCATTTGTAACTATTGACTCGTTCAATTGAATGCCCATCAAGGCATATGTTAGGTTCACTAGGGAGCAAGGAGATTTTGTGCCTTGTGCCTGTAAACAGACACTTAGTTTTGAGGACGTTAAGACTTAGACGGTTAGAATCGAGCCATTGTTTCAGATTGCCTAAATCGTGAGTCAGGGATGAAAACAGCTCATCAGGGTCTTTGGAGGCAAACGTAAGATTAGTGTCATCGGCGTACATCTTCACATCTGATAGAAGGTTACAGTTTGGGAGATCGTTAATGTACAGTAGGAACAGTAGGGGGCCGAGGATTGAGGCTTGAGCCACGCCACAATTTATGAAGCTAGTTTCAGAATTTACGTTGTTTATAACTGTAACCTGAGTTCTATCAGAGAGGTAGTCTCGGAAAAGATTAAGACTTGCACCTTTAAACCCATACAGCTCCAATTTTGACAGAAGGATCTCATGGTCAATAGTATCAAATGCCTTTTTTAAATCAATAAACAGAATGGCATTTGTCAAACCATCGTCGATGTTAAGATACCAATTGTCTGTGATATCAATAAGAGCTGTAAGAGTAGAGTGCATAGGTCTAAAGCCAGACTGATATTTCGAAAGTAGCTTATTGTCATTTAAATATGTATATACCTGATTAAAAATGGCTTTTTCAGAAAGTACAGAAATAGGCCTGTAATTGGCTGGGTCAACCTTCGAGTCAGCTTTGAAAATTGGAGTTACTCTAGCACTCTTCCAGTCTTTGGGAATGATTCCAGTGGAAATAACTAAATTAAAAATATGTGTCAGGGAAGACGCAATGAATGAAAATGATAACTTTAGGAGGCAAGTTGGAATACCATCGAGGCCATCAGCCTTGCCTACAGGGATATCGTTCACAAGTTTGCGCAGTCCGTCAGTGGTAAGTAATTCAAACTGGAAGGTGCTCTCACAAGATTCTACAAAATCACGAAAACTGACTCGAGGGGGATTTATGTTTGCCGCTAAATTGGGGCCAATATCGGTAAAATGCCTGTTAAAAGCGTTGCTTAGCTCATGAGGGTCAGTTATCACCGTGTCACCAATAATCAATTTTGACGCCGGGGCAGAGTTTTTCTTTCGCGATAATATTGTATTAATTCCATTCCAAGTCGCTTTTGCTTTTCCAACGTTATCCTTGAAGTAAGAATGATAGTAATTCTTCTTGCAGGCCTTAATAGAATGGTTTACTCGATTCTTAAGTCGTCTGTACTCCGCCCATTTTAACTGATCATTGGTGACGGTTGCAATTCGCTTTATTCTGTCTCTTTCCCACATCAATCGCTTGATTTCTGGGGTGAGCCAGGGAGCCTTACAGTTTCTAACTCTCCTTTTCTTAACAGGTGCATGAAGGTTGGCTACTGCTAAAAATGATTGTTTTCACACCTCCCACGCTCTAGTAGGATCATCTATTTGCTCTATTATGTCCCAAGGTACCAGCGCCATGTCATTCATAAAGTTATCGGGCACAAAATTTTTGTATTGTCTCGATTCAATGATTCGCGGGAACGACCTAGGGCATGTTAATTTTCTAGAGACATAGATTAGACTGTGATCGCTGCAACCAATATGAGACACGCCTGATGTAACAAATTTGTCGGGCTCATTGGTAAGAAATAAGTCGATAAGTGATTTAGAACTTGAGGTGACGCGTGTAGGCTCCTTGATCAATTGAGCATATTGATACGATTCACAGAGTTCAATAAGGTGTTTAGTTTCATTAGCTGGGGTAATTGCCGTCATGTCACAGTTTAAATCACCTAGTATATTTGATTCAATATTTTCTGCTTCAATCTTTCCCAGAAGGACCTCGAACTTAACAAAAAGCTCAATTGGTGTATTCGGAGGTCTGTACCAGTTTGAAAGAAGAAATGGCTTGGCCTTGGGTTTTTGAATTTCAATACACAAGAACTCAAGATCTGGATCAGAAAGGTCGGATCTGATTTTATAATCGATAACGTTACGAATGTACATGGCAACACCACCACCACCTCTGCACCGGTCACGCCTAACAATTGTATAACCTTCTATTGACACTGCAGAATCAGTAAAGGTATTGTCAAGACGAGTCTCACTTAAGGCTAGCATGTCTAATGACTGAGATTGCATTCTTAGGCGAAGCTCGTCCAGGTATTTAGGCAAACTGACAATATTGACAAATGCAATTTTAAAGCCCTTAAGTTTGGGTAAACTGAAAGTTAGTTCTGGTTCATATGTACGGTCATGACCAAGTTCCCGGTTAGAATTTTCATTAGACCGGGACGAGGTAGGGATAGCAGGCTCACTACCAAATATTCAATTAGACTTAAGAAAATCAGCATAGCAATTCGAAAGAAGTGAAGACCCTTTGTGGTTAAGGTGGACACCCCTACGATTTAAACAAGTTAAGTCTATATTGGTGACGCGGAGCAATGTAAGCCCACGAGAGCTACAAAACGACTTTAAGATCTTATTGGCCTCCTTGATTTTGTCGTTTAATTCTAAGTTATCTGACCTGGGTAGCAGTGGTGAAATTGCAAGGCGCGTAGACGGGAAATCCTGTTGAATCTGAGTTACTACGTTGACAATGCCCTCAGCCACGCTGCGCGGACTTTCGTCGCGTATGTTATTGTACCGATTGCGTTATTTACAAGTCAAAACTCGCCGAAATTGCCATGCCAGGTCCCGGAATCCACTCACAAAATGACTAAAGACACAACTTCACTCCGTGAATTGCCAACACTCGCTCGAATACTTCGAGCGGACCACTTCGTGTGAAATTGCTTCTCACCTCCGTTTTCTTTCAGAGGATTGCCTCTACCCATCAACCCAGCTTTATGATACCAGGCAGGGGGCTTCTGAGGTGGAAAATGGCTCCAAAAACACACTTATAAATCAAATAAGTAAGGAATTGTAGCTGCAGTGTTCGTTTAGAAATAAACGACAGCACAAAGCGTGACAACAAAGATAGAGCCTTCGGTGTTGTGGACCAGCGAAATCTCCTTTTTAACCCCTTAATTATATGGAGTAGCCAGGTCGATTTGAACTCCTACCCTCCGGACATTGCAAAAAAAAAAGGCGACCAAATCGCTTGTAGAAAAAGAGTTAAACTACTTGAGATGAGAAATTGCTTCAGTGAAATGAACTTTCCCCGAACTTTCTAGGGAACTATTTTCTTTCCGAAAATGCTAGCTGACGTTTTTGACTGCCATAAACAGCAGTTACGGCCTTTCTGGAAACCTCAGGGACTATGATTTCCCAATTACGAATCTTTAAGGCCACGTTTTAGTTTCGAAAATCTGAGTACACTGTTAAATCGACGCCGAAAGCCCAAGGCGAATTACCCTCCACCGACCAGATATCCGGCCGAAACTTGTTGTTGGGTGTCCCTGAATTGTGCGTCCAATAGCGCTTTGCACTAATGACGTCACGAAATTTTTGACACCCTCCGTGACTCAGACAAACCAAGCTCCAATTCTGTAAGAGTTGTAGGGAGAAATGATTGATTGACAAGCAATTCGCGTCATGTTTTACGGTTTTAACCGAAGATGAAGGCGTCCCCGGTTCTAAATTTGAAAGAGAACCTGAGGAATACACTGTCGACCAGCTAAAAGGGTTCTTTAAGTACAGGGGCTTGAAAATAAGCGGTAAACGCGATGAGCTTGTGGAATGTGTAAGCGATTGCATAAAGAGTGCTTGAATCGAGCAGTGAAAATGGTTTACGGAAAGGTTCTCAGAGAAAGTTCAGAATTGCAAGAAAATAGCAACTTGGCTTCGAATCCGTTTATTTAGGGTGCGTTCGATTGACCGTATTCCGGAATAAGAATACATGGAATATAAGTTAAAAATCCTTCGTTTTTACGGAGATTCACATTAAAATTGTGAAACATCCGCTAAAATGCTATTTTAAACATATTTTTATTATCCTTGCTGCTTCGAAAGGCGCCAAACATACAGTTTTAATCATCAATCCACGTATTCTTATTCCGGAATAGGGTCAATCGAAACGCGCCCTTAATCGATCGGCTGGCGTTCTTTTCCGTCTAACAACATTTCTTCTCTCCTGATTAAGCTATGCACGTGTTGTAGATTGCCGACTTTATTAGTAATATTTGTACCATTGCTGGCCTGACAAACATGAGATGGGGATACATTTTACAAAATGCCAGGTAATGATGGGGTGCTCTATCCGTCTTCAGTGGAAAGAAAAATAATCACTCTGTGGGCCTGTTCTCGCATTCTCCGTTGCAAGGCAATCTTTGCTGGTCCAAAAAGTTGATACTCTCCAAAGCAAAATATCGTGAAGATATTTTGCAAAACCTTAAAATGCAGAGGTCTGAGGCTAATGAAGTGTTTCACTCGCACGCGGATGTTCTCGTCAGAAAGAGTACTTACTAGTTTGGGAGTCTGAAGTTTTGTCGTCGAAACTTCATCGTGCGGCGGGAGAAAGACACGCGCGCGCGCGCGAAGTTGAGAGGAGACGCGACGCGAGAGGAGCATCTCCTTGCAACTTGGCGCGCGCGCGTGTCTTTCGCTCGCCCCCCAATTCGTCGCCGAAATCAGAGACTACTCGCAGTCTAAGTGGATCGAGAATTGTGTGAGCAACGGATTAAATAATAGCAGACTAACTCTGCTGACTGGTGAAATCAGAGGGCTCTACCTACAATAGGTGTAAAATCCTGTAATACTCACGAACGACGTAAAACAAAGAAAACAAATCATTCTAAACAATAGCGTACAGCAAAACAATACCCCACAAAAAAATCCTCGCCAGGTTTTTACACCAAGCCGATAAACCCACGAGAACTGTGCGTATAACTGATTGAATAATAGCAGACTGACATGTTTATAGAAGACTTACTGGTGAAATCAGAGCCAAACTGATCGATAAACGCGTAGAACACACTGAAAATTAAAATGTTTGCCCAGCAAGGTTGAAAAAAAGAAAATAAAGTGCCTTCGTTAAACAATTAACCAAAAAGTTGTAAAATAAATTGGAAAAGAAATTTTGAAACAAACGGCGCGCCAAGAAACCTTAGCAATAAGGCGCGAAACAAACGGCGCGCCAAGAAACCTTAGTAATACTGTGGAGTGCCAATGAAGGACTGACTAAAACTATCTTGAGAAAAGGACATCATGCGCTCAATCGACAGAGAAACGTTAACCAATGAAGGAACACTAAAACTAACTTGAGAAAAGGGCATCTTGCGGTCAATCGACAGAGAAACGTTAACCAATGAACGAACACTAAAACTAACTTGAGCACAAGCATATAAAGAGAATAACCGTTTGACTTAGTTCATAACACTGAAAGACATCGTAAAAAAAAAGAAAAATAAGGAAACAAACTAACTGAAGAGAGCACTGAGAAGGACAAGCAGAAATTAAACTTGAGAATAGGGCGACAATCACCAATAATCAACAAAAACGGGAAAACTGGTTGTTTAAGCTCAAACAACAAGGAGAGAATCAACAAGAAGAAGAGAGGTCGCCAGTTGCTAGAGCGTATTTGTTGGAGACTCAAGCCGAAGAAGAAGAGAGCACACACTGTTGGTAGAGGAGATTGCCGTTAAGGAGCAAATGTCGAGAACAGTAGCTAGCCGCGCCATGCGCCACATTAGAACATTTCACATGTTTAAAGGTCGGCACACACGAGGGGACTAGTCCCTGCGACTAGTCCCTGCAACTAGTCCCCTGAAGAGTTTACACAAAGGGACTGGTCGCAGGGACTAGTCCCACGAACAGTTCACACGCAGGGACCAGCATAATTTGAGGGGACAAGTCCCTGCGACTTGTCCCACGAATTCAAACATGGTTTGAATTCGTGGGACAAGTCGCAGGGACCAAATTTTGGTCCCTGCGACTAGATTTTGTAATTGAATGGGTAGTTCACACGAAGGGACTTGGTCCCCGGGACTAGTCGCGGGGACTAGTCGCAGGGACTAGTCCCTCCGTGTGTGCCGACCTTAATGGACAACCGGGCAAACGTCTCTTCATTGACACTGATATGTCTAAAGTGTTCGCTATTATACAAGAGACCCTAGATAACCCTGATGCAGTTGAACCAGGCAGCAGACACAAGAATTCAAGAATATTATACAAAAAAAACTTCGTGACACTTGTAGGATTCGATGGACGCACAGGAGCGTCGTGCTTATGGCGTGACAGTAGTTTAAGGCAATTGTGTAGTTACAGCCTTCCCGACAGTGTAACTGCAGTCTGTGTAATGTGTTATCAAAATACTTAAGATCTTTAGAGCTAAGGGCCTTGGAAGCTTTCTGGTGTTTGTACTTGTAATAAATTTCTATGTTAACCTCGTTTCATAAAATTTCCCTGCATTGCTAAGATCTCTCGATTTCGGACATGAACTGTCTCTACGCCTACGAAAGTCTCGACCCGAGTGAAGTACTCTTCAGTTGGGATGGAATTCTGCCGCTCCCTCAGTCCAGCGCATTTTCTGAAGAGCTTCTGGTAATTATGCCGAAGAGCACGGCACTTAACAGACTTAAGAGATCCTGAAAAAAGCCTTAGACTCCCAGCGAACAAAAATTTTTTGACACAAACCGTATCACGATATCTTACGGAAACTAGTTTACTCAATGGCTATCAAAATCTCTCCACGGACAGAAATCCCTGATACAAGCGTTTCTCGAACTCTCTTCAAGTCCGTCCCACGCATAATCGAAGTTTCTCAGTCTTGGAAAACAAATTAATCAGAACAAACTGTTGAAAGCTCTGAAAGGATACAGCTGCCATTTCCACAATCTGAGTCTGTCGCCGTGTATATACGGTGATTCTGGGAACTCGTCAGTCAAGCGAAAAGGGGGACGAGTCTCTGAGCCATGGATAATCTGTCCAATGGGCTTTCCTGATATTCGATTCTAATGCGTTGATAGGTTGGCTGGATCTCTGCGTTACAAGCTAAGTAAACAGTTGGAGAGTTGGCTCATTTCAATTTGGCTTGTAGCGCAGTTTCTTCTCAGCAATGCATGGAATATAATGAACGATGGACTGAAGTCGGGAACGCGGTGGTGCGACAGAGTGAGAACAGCAATTAATCACCATTCTTTGGCCCGGAGATTTCGCTTGGGTCAAGAATTATGTTGCCTTGTAGGCTTCAGTTTATGCATGAGACCGACATCTCATTGTGCAAGGGAGTTGTGTTCGAGCAGATTTTTCACCTGTGTTTCGCATTTGTCCGCTAACTTAATATGGGTTTGTTGCATCTAGGATCATTGTCGAGACTTGTATCTAGTATCTGCTTTGGCTACAGGAGAGATTTTGGTGTATCTTTAATTGCTGCGAGAATTCGATCGTGTTCGCCCGAGTGTTATTTGTGTTCGCGGATTCCCTGACAACAGAGTTTCCTTCCATTTCCCGCGGGGTTGATAGTTTGCAAAACCAGATACCGGTTTGTATCATTGGAAACATACCCTTCAGCATTCAAACAACCAGAATTTTAAGGCATTTCCAAAAACAACCATGCGCCCTCAGTTTATTTAGACTATAACGAGAAAAAACTGTAATAGAAAAACGTTGGTGAAACTGAGAATCGGTAATCATAACTTAAAATTGAAACCGGTAAATATGATACTGATATCCCTAGATGTGAAAGACTTTGCAGTCTTTCTAATATGAATGATATCGAAGATGAAAACTATAGCTGTTTCATTGTCCCAAGTATTCATCAATTAGAAATGCCTTTTATGATAAAATTGTTAAAAGAATCCGAATATCAGCAGTTACTATATAATGTTTTTTAATTTTTAATTTATTTATTTAGCTACCCCAAAACGTTACCAACTTGAGAAAAGGGCTACTCAATCGAACGCGAAACGTATGGTTTAGTGTCAATGAAGGAACACTAAAACTAACTTGAGATAGGGGCTACTCAACCGAGCGCGAAACTTATCGTGGAGTACCAATGAAGGAACACAAAAACTAAGTTGAGAAAAGGGCGACAACGACCAATAAGGAAGAAAAAGGCGAACTGGTTGTAACGGCATGCAGTTGTTATAGAGTGTATTGCCGGTGAACCAAAGAGAAGAAGAGAGCACGAAGTTGGGAGAGAGGATTGCCAAAAACTCAATAACTGGATCTAATCAACGTTGAAGAGAAATGTCGAGAACAGTAACTGGCCGGGCCATGCGCCACATTAGAAGACTTCACATGTTAAAAGGACAACCGGGCAAAATTGATTGACATTGATATGTCTAAAGTGCGGGCTATTATACAAGAACCCTAGATAACCCTGATGAGTTGAAGCAGGCAGACACAAGAATTCAAGAGTTTTATACAAAAAGAACTTTGTGACTCTTGTAGGAGTCGATGGACGCACAGGAGCGTCGTGTTATGAACGGAAGCGAAAATTGTGCGCCCAACTGATAGAACGACGCTCACTGAACGGATCGAAAATTTGTGCGTATAACTGATTGAATAATAGCAGACTGACCAGCTGACTGGTGAAATCAGACGGCTCTGCCTAGTTGTAAAATACTGTCACTCAACAATGACGTATTAAACAAAGAAAACAAAGTATTCTAACAAACAATAGCGTACAGCAAAACAACACCCCACAAAGAATGTACTCAATCGACCCAACTAACTTGAGAAAAGGCAGAATGTACTTAATCGACGGGAAAACTTATCGGTTAGTTTAAATGAATCGAAGGGAAAACTTATCGGTTAGTTAATCGAAGGGACACGGCAAAAACTAACTTGAGAAAAGGGCAGACTGTACTCAATCGACCGGAAAACTTGAGCATAGGGCAAAATCGACCCATAGAGCCGAAGGGACACGGGAAAAAGGGGCAGACTGTACTCAATCGACCGGTACATGAACTTGAGCATAGTATCGACCCATAGCGGCGAAGGGACAGATCGACCCAATGAGCCAAAATGAACACGGCAAAAACTAACTTGAGAAAAAGGCAGAATGTACTTAATCGACCAGAATACTTATCGGTTAGTTTAAATGAATCGAAGGGAAAACTTATCGGTTAGTTAATCGAAGGGACACGGCAAAAACTAACTTGAGAAAAGGGCAGACTGTACTCAATCGACCGGAAAACTTGAGCATAGGGCAAAATCGACCCATAGAGCCGAAGGGACACGGGAAAAAGGGGCAGACTGTACTCAATCGACCGGTACATGAACTTGAGCATAGTATCGACCCATAGCGGCGAAGGGACAGATCGACCCAATGAGCCAAAATGAACACGGCAAAAACTAACTTGAGAAAAAGGCAGAATGTACTTAATCGACCAGAATACTTATCGGTTAGTTTAAATGAATCGAAGGGAGAACTTATCGGTTAGTTAATCGAAGGGACACGGCAAAAACTAACTTGAGAAAAGGGCAGACTGTACTCAATCGACCGCGAAAACTTATATTATCTTGAAGGAACACAAGAACTAACTCATTTGAAGAAAGGGCAGACTGTACTTTTTGAGGAAAGCACAGAATATTTCCTTGAGGACGCCATGCTGAACTGGGGACCTTTTATAGAGCACATCGTAAAGAACCATTTTGCTCAAGCTAACAAACGGAAAAGTTTCTTTGTTTCAAACAATTCACAGTTCATTTATAAAATGGTACAAGAGACTCTTGAATCGCCTGATGTTGAATTGGAGCACTGGGACAACAAAGAGAGGAAAGTTTACAAGAAGACTTTTCCGAATCTAGTGGGTATCCATGGAAGACGTCACACTCCCTGTTATAGTGTGACGGTCATCATAGATATAATACGGAACATTGGTATTACAGCGTTTCCAACCACCTAAAAACTGGTCTCATTCGCTTGGGAGCATAGGACGGAAAGAAATTCTTATAAGTTCAGTGTAAGTTACAGTTGGCGCGCCAGAGATTCACTGTCATTGTGGAACAGGGATTCTAATTGAATTATAGATAGCAGTGAGAGTTTGTGGGCGAAGAAAGTCGTCTATGAGATACTTGAGAGTCGTTAAACAGAGTAAGTATCTGATCTTTGCCGGAAATAAGTTGAAACTGTTGAACTTGTTGAATGCATTGTGGTAAAAACAAGTAGAGGATGGTGCAACCAGGAGTTCGAGTGAATATTATTGGAAAGATTGTTCGTTGAATCACAAAACCCCAGCTTAATGGTACTGGCTCCTTGTCACCCTGGATGAAGAGAGAAAATAAGAAACGGTCGAGCCGCCAAGTTAATCTACAACTTAGGGAATGACACTTCTCACGAAGACACACTAAAGATAGCTGAAATGGCATCCCTTAGCTTATATCTACAAGACCAAATTGTTTAAGCTTATGTATAATGCTTACAACGAGAGATTACCTGTACAACAATATTGTTACTAAAAGAAATACCCAGTACTCGTTAAGAGGATCAGACCATATTGTTGTCCAAAGGTTCCAATCACGCTATTTAGAACAGTCTTTTACAGTCAAAACGCCTGAGGCGTTCCGCTTAAAAAATGATTAATGCGTTCATTAATCCAGCGCCGCTTCCATTCTTGGCTTCAAATTTCGAAAAGTCAGCAGAACATTGTTATCATC
>JAEMWC010000226.1:847500-892500 GCA_016490735.1 Pachyseris speciosa
GTTGGAAAACAAAAATAAAACTATACCGTTTAACTTGACGTTTCGCATGTTTCGACATACATCTTCAGAAGTGACCGTTAGGAATTAAAGTAACAACTAAATTTGAAATTTAAAATAAGTAACTAATTAACAATAACCTTGACAGAAGCTAAAAATAATTTGCATATAAAAGATGCAAACTAATAGAGATACAGCTTTTCGCTGCTTACATTTTCATTTAAGGTAGGTTTCAATTCTCTAATTAGTAGAGTCTCCTTTATCTTGCAATGAGTATCTGACCGACCTTTCGCCAATATCTCAAAGTGGTCCCATTTTAAGTTGTGACCAGTTGACGTGACGTGGTCTGCGGTGGTCACAACTTAAAATGGGACCACTTTGAGATATTGGCGAAAGGTCGGTCAGATACTCATTGCAAGATAAAGGAGACTCTACTAATTAGAGAATTGAAACCTACCTTAAATGAAAATGTAAGCAGCGAAAAGCTGTATCTCTATTAGTTTGCATCTTTTATATGCAAATTATTTTTAGCTACTGTCAAGGTTATTGTTAATTAGTTACTTATCTTAAATTTCAAATTTAGTTGTTACTTTAATTCCTAACGGTCACTTCTGAAGATGTATGTCGAAACATACGAAACGTCAAGTTAAACGGTATAGTTTTATTTTTGTTTTCCAACAATGCGTTCTATTGTCATGTTTATCACGGCAGTCTGTGTGTTATTTCTTGTTAAGCTACGATGGCCAAAGACAAAGAATATTTACGATAAAATAATAATTCGGCTGGGATATTTTTATTTTGCATGACGAGCCAAAAGAAAGGAAAGAGTTTTTACAGAATCACCACGAGACTACCCTGCGTGTAGACGGCTCCTATTTCCTCTAATAGGAGACGTCTGACGCGATCGACCCATACCTCGCGTCACAGTATTTCAAAGAGAAGGACTGGGAACGAGACTCCCAACATGCACTCCGCTTTTCACACGAGGGCAGCCATGTTGAGTTGATCCACGATATTCTTTGAAAAGTCCTTGAAGTTTTATAAATTTCGCCTCCAATCCTAGCGAAATGTCTTATCGCCCGCCACCACAACAAACATTGGGCCATCCTCCAACAGGACTGCGTCATCCTGGAAGCGGAATACCACCGGGGATGCCGCCGCCAGGGAATTTACCGGCGGGTTTACCACCGCCGCCATTTGCTGGTCCTCCTGGTTTTCCTCCGCCTCCTTTGCCTCCCCCGGTGGCTACAGGTAAATGAAACAAACGGCAAGAGACAATGAGCAGGGTTTTCTGGGTATATACAGGGGTTAGTTGTCTTATAAAAGCGCAGCGAACAGAAAATGACCCCAAAGTACAGTGCTCGAACCATTACTCTTTCCTGGTTGACATAACATGCGAGAAGCACGAGCATAGGAAAAATTGAATGAGAATGAACTGCTTTGAGAATAGCTCAAGCTCTAGGGATAATATATTTTTTCTTGTACTTGCACTGTACTCGATTCCCTAAATGTGTTAGCACTTGAACTAGAACTGCGCGTGAATATGTCACTTAATTGTGTTGGTGAGTATCACATTTTGGGAGCATTTGTGGACAGCAGTACCCGTTATTCAAAGTTTGTAAACCACCTTGATCAAAGTGTGGGGATGCAAAGTGGCAGGTAACTGATGGATAGTTGTGTATGCAACTGTTTAAGTAGAGGTCACAACTGCTGGTCCTCTACATCTTCAGTAGTACAGGAGAGCAGGGTTGGCACAGCGGTGAGAGCGCTCGCCTTCCACCAATGAGTCCTGGGTTTGAGTCCAAGACTCAGCATCATAAGTGAGCGGAGTTTGTTGGTTCTCTACTCTGCTTTTAAGAGGTTTATCTCCAGGTACTCCGGTTTTCCTGCCCCCCAAAAACCAACATTTGATTTGATTTGTTTCTATTTGATTTAGAGTTGATTTGATTTCATAGTATTTGTCTTTTGAACAGTTCCTCCTCCGGCAGTACCAACCAAGCCGCCAATTTCTATCCCTGGAGTTCCTGCATTACCTGTTGTAAGTAGACATGTTTTGTTTTATAATGAATAATTATTGACCAAAACTGTATGACAACATAACAGAGCAATTTCAACTTACCATATTATCCAGTTGGATATGGTTAGTGCTCTGGACTTTCAATCTGAGGATTACAACATTGGTGCTTAGAGGCTTGGTCTCAATGTGTAGGTAGTTTCTCTTGATGAGAAACTGTGCTATGAATTGTCTTTTGTCAACTAGTTGTACACTGTAGCTACGATCTACATGTACTGCACAATGCAACCCTGGGACTGACAAGCAGCAATATTATCTTAATTGCTTAACCCATTGACTACCGTTTTCTGGCCATATTCTAGCCAAAAAGAATCAAAACTGCCCAAAACTCTGTTTTCTGGTGGAGCGCATCGTGTTATTTGTTCCTGATGCTTAATTTTAGCTTTCCAAGATCAGGCATCTGCAGAAAGCAAAATTTCGAGATAGTTTTTGGGTTGAAAAGTTTCACCGCCCCCTCTCCTTCTACCTTTTGCTTTCTCTCCTCCCCTTTTCTTGTCTCATGCTTTCTTTTTCTCTTGCTGGGCATTTCCTGGGCTTCCTTTCGGTGGGAAAAGATTTGTGGAAAACTTTTAGGATCATAGGATTAGGTGGAAGGAAGTGCAGGTGGGTAGTGGAACAAGATTTTCATTCAAATTTTTGGCTCAATGTCACTTGGTTTTTTTGCATTTTCAAGCTCATTTGGGTATGGTTTGAAATATCTCTTCCCCCTAGACATGCTACATGTAAAAGTTGTCCATGAGCATTAAAATTGATGACGTCACAAGTGGTACAAGGGACATGGTTCTGCCCGCCCAGTTTTGGCCGGCACGGGTGCCAGTGGGTTAATACTACAGATATAAAGAACTGGGTTAAGCTGTGACCCAAAGTGTTGCCTAATTTTTTTTTACCAAAGGTTGCAAGAAATATTCTATATTTTTGTGAATTTCAGTGTAAAATTCTCAAAGTTATTTATATTTTCAGCCTCCAGGTCTTCCACTCCTACCCACCCCAGCAGTACCTCCATCACAACCATCATACAGATCAGACAACAGACACAATAATTATCAGGTTGGTTTCTTTTCACACTTCCTCTGTTAACATGCGATGAATGCACTTATGCCAACTTTCCCAGATTATCCGGGAGTCTCCTGGACATGGAACAAATCTTCCGGTCTCCTGTATGGGTACAAATCAAATCTCCCAGATAAAAACGTATCCTAAATGCGTGTGGCCTTTGTTTTTCATAACCATAAGTTCTCTTTGTGTGTAATTGTTTTCAGAAACAAAAGAATTAATACCAGCTGCCGAGAAGCAAAAAGTCTGGAGACGTCGGTGTGCTGGCGAGCATGAATAATTGTGCCGTCACAACAAACAAAAATGTGACATCTCTGGTTCTACAAGGTGCACAAAGACAATTGAAACGGCAAAATACTCTGTCTTAAATTAATGCTGAATTCTGTTATCGAAGTGGTTGTGACGTGCCGTTTATTGATGAGTTAATTCTTCCAAAGCAAAGTTTCTAATTAGTGTTTCCATCGCGCGCCGGCGAGCGTGAATAATTGTGCCATCACAACAAACAAAATTTTGATATTGCTGGTTCTACAAGGCGCACATACAATGTAGACGATTGAAATGGCAAAATACTCTGTCTTAAATGCTGAATTTTGTTATCAGAGTGCTTGTGGCACGTCGTTTATTGACGAGTTGTTCCTTTGAACAATGCAAAGTTTCTAAAGTGTTTCTCCTTTCATCGCGCACCGGCGAGCATGAATAATTGTGCCGTCACAACAAACAAAAATGTGGCATCTCTGGTTCAACAAGACACAAAGACAATTAAAGCGACAAAATACATTTGATCATATACACGTGGAAAATGCACTATATAAGTTCTAAATTATTATTATTATTTATTTATTTTGACTTCTTGGAGCAGCATGTTTGAAGTCACTTGAAAAATTAATTGCCTAATATAATACCACCATTTTAAAACACAGAAGCTGATGTGGTATGCAGATTTTGACTATAAGAACTGTTTTCTTTTCAGAATCAAAATCAAGGCAACTCATCCACAACAATAACAGTGTTTGTAGGTAACATAACTGAAAGAGCCAGTGACACACTTATTAGACAAATCCTAACGGTATGTATAGGACACTTGCTACTTTATTGTAAAACTTTAAGGTCATGCTTTCTGAGTTGTGTTTATTTAGTGCATGAATTTGAGAAAAAGCATCTCATGTTGTAATTTTATCTTTTGTGAGAACAGAAATGTGGTCTTGTGGTAAACTGGAAGCGTGTGCAGGGAGCCAAGGGGAAATTACAAGGTAGGCCCGTAACTGCAAATCCCTCCCAGATAACCACATTCTAGTAGAGATAGACCACCACACCAGGGACTACGTCTCCTACTCTTTTTGAACAGTGCGTGGGTTCTTTAATGTCCCACAGAATCAATTATGAAGAGTTGTGAGATTGGGCCTACAGCTTATCGTTCTTATCCGAGAAGACTAGAAAGTCTAACCATTTGCAGATGTCAAATAATGATATTAAATAATTAAGAATTTAATTCTTATAATATTATTGCGTGCTTTCCATGAAGTGATCAAATGCACATTACATGATTTCTATCTATAACAATTAAATACAGGGTATCTAAATAATAATTTTTAAAAATATACTATGATAAAATTGAATTTACAATGTACATTGTATGTTAAGATACTAGTAATCATCATGAATCATAAAATTCATGATTCATCATGAATCATAAAAAATAATTAATAAAAAGCTTCCTTAAAGAGGTGCATTTTCAGATGGCACTTAAAAATCCCTAGATCTGTAATAGAACGAATCTCACGTGGTAATACATTCCAAAGTGCCAGAGCTGTGACCTGGAATGATCTGTCTCCTAATGTAACCCTACTTCTATAAGTTGGCATTGCAAGCAACAAACTATCCAAGGAGGATCTTAAATTATAATTTCCTGGTCTTTTAATTGACACAAGTTCTCTTAAATACGTTGGCATGTTTCCATGGATGGCCTTAAAAACAAATAGTAGAATCTTAAAACTAATGCGTTGCCTAACTGGTAGCCAGTGCAGCTCGTACAGCATCGGTGTTATGCGTCAGTAGCAGAGAAGCTGGCAAGCCATATAAAAGACTATTACAATAATCTATGCACGAGGTAACAAACCCATGTACGAGGGCTTTAGTGGTATCTGTCCTTAAAAACCTATGGATCTGACTTAATGCCGAGGTGCATTGTTTACTTATGTGGCATGACATATCTTATAAAGGCAGCACTTCCTCCGCAATTATTTAAAGACCCTGAGTGCTGGTCCGGCCGGGGTTTGAACCCGCAACCTCCCGCATGGTAGTCCGGTGCTCTACCATCTGAGCTAACCCGTTGGCGGTTAGAACGATTTCAAAGCCGTTAGCAATCGTTAACTATCTGTTAGTTTTCTAATGTTTAACGAATGATGGTTATTGTACATTTTCTGTGGAGGGTCACATTAATGAACTTTGAACATCTTATTGTTTCAGCTTTTGGGTTCTGTGACTATGGAGATCCAGAGGCAAGCTTGAGAGCCATAAGATTGCTCCACGGAAAGGAATTAGGAGACAAAGGTTTAGTCGTAAGTAAACAGATTTTTATTTATTTATTTATAAGCATTTAAGAAATACATCCATGGCGGTACAACAAGAGGACATGAAGTCCCTTACAAAGGTCGACTGCCAGTGGCCAAGAGAGCAAAACAACGGAATAGGACAGACACTAGGGACTGTCACAGCCAGAGTTCTGTTATGCCCCTAGTGGTCCTTTTACATCCCACAGTTTGTAGATGTCATCACAAAGGCAGCACTTGCTCCTCAAGTATTAATTTAAAGACCCTGAGTGTTGGTCCAGCCGGGTTTGAACCTGCAACCTCCCGCACGGTTGTCCAATGCTCTACCACTGAGCTAACTGGTCAGCAATATTTGAGTAGTATAGAGTTGAATTCAAGACATGCAAGTTTGTTTCTATAGGACTGAACACGGACAGTTGATCTGCTGAAACACTTGATAATTATTCCATTTCAAAATGGAATAAATGTTGGTTTTACTGTGTTCTAATGCATGAAAACTTGCCATAATCAGCAACTTCATGATCTTTTGCCTGCTTTGAAGGTAAAAGTTGATGCCAAAACCAAGACTTATCTTGATGAATACAAAGCAGGGAAGAGAAAGGAATCAAAGAAGGTAATTGTCACTCCATACCACTGAAATGTACTCGATTACTGTATGTGTAGTTTCAGTGTGTTGCAAAATAGACTTACTTGATCAAATGTCAGTGCACATTTTCTCACAAATTTATTTGGTTGCATCTTAATTTTAGATAACCTGGCCATGTACAAAATTTGCTGCTGAATGGAAGCATTGTTGTTCCATTTTGCTTTACAACACAATCTTTTTTGAGTGACAAGTTTACAGTTGTACATTAAGAGAAAAGGACCTGTGCATTGGTGTTAAACTTCCAGCTTAGTTTTGATGCCATTCTCAAGCAGTTATGGTGACTGTGCTCTGATCACTTGCTACAGACAATACTCTGAGCTGTCTATTAACTTTTGTTTGCTTTTGGGTTGTTCTGGGAAAGTCTGAAGCTAGATACTTAAGTTATTATTGTGTTGGTACATTTTTAATTCTTTTTGCTGCCGTTATTAGAAACCTGAAGATAGAAAGAAAGAAGATGGAGAGGCTGATGATGACGATGATGATGACAATGGTGCGCTTGATGAAGAAACCTTAGTAAGTGACAGAACATAATATTTATCTGCAGTCATTCTGGCTGGAAACGGAAAATGAAGATACATAATTATTCTTTACTTTTACCTGTATTTATCTGGAAAAGAAAACAATGTACTGTGTTTTTTAGTGTGTAATGAATAGCAATGGTTTAGTAAAACACAGACAAGTAAAAATTAGTGATAGAAAAGAACAACGTTTCAGTGACATCATGACACCATTTGAACTTGAAAATGGTGTCACGATATCACTGAAACGTTGTTCTTTTCTATCACTAATTTTTACTTGTCTATGTACTGAATAGCACTACGATTATTGTGATGTTATTTACAAAAACTGAATATCCATGGAAATTGTTACACTGGTGAGTTTTCTGGTTACTGGTTCTAAGAGAAATGACTTAAATGAAACAACAGAAATAGTTGAGGAAGTTTGCTGACCTTGCACACCTCTCAGGTAATAAAGGATTTAAAGTGTATCTAACCCCAAAATATTGTTTTTTGCTAAAATCAATCTTTGCACTTGTTCAAAACACACTGGGCCTTTTTGCACCTTGTTAAAAACCAAATCTTGACTTTCTCTAGGCTTTAAAAGTTACAAAAACTAGCCGTTATCTGTCCCACGACCGAGCTAGTGAGGGGCATTGGTCTATTCCCCAGTTGACGTCACAAACTGATTTATATCTTTGTAAACATACATGCAAAACAGTTTCTGACATCAACTGTGGAATAGGTCCACCTCCCTGCTGTCTTTGTCATGTACCAAATGTTGCTAAGTATATCATAAGTTCTGAAGCCCAAAAAAGGGCCAAAGCTGGAAATAAAGTCTAGATGTTTTTGGAATAGGTACAGAGTTTTATATCAGCAGAAAAAATAACTGGGGGTACATTGTTCACCAAGTGATGTCTTGATATTTGCTACCCTTCATGTAGTCCTGGTAGGCCCTTTCATTGATCAAAACTTGTGTTCACATCACCCCCCTCAATTTAAGCTCAATTTAAGCTGTGGTTAATTCTGGTAGATTTTTATGCTGGTTTGTATCATTGAGTTTGGTCATCTAATTGTTCTTACAGTATATACATACAGTTTATAATGATGGCGTTTTTTTGTTATTTATTCAGAGCGAAGACACGAGAGTAAAGAAGGCCATTGAGCAAATAATTTTAGAGCATTCAGATATTTTAACCCGGAAAATTGAAAGTAAGTTCATGAGGCCTTTTTTGTTTGTTTCCTTTTGCGTAAGAATTTGGCAGGCTACTGATTTTTTCAGATTTGTTTGTGGTGGGATTGAGTAGCCAGATTGTACTTATGTTTTGCCTTTTCATTCTCATGACAGATGAACCATATAGACCTTCTCATAGTGGATCAGAGGTAGGTTGTTTTGATGTTTTTCTGTTAGCCATCATAGACAAATCATTTACGATCATTTAACTTCCTAACCACTCAATGCTCCAGTTTTCCTTCAAAGTGAGTGTTAAAGGGGGAGTATTATGGATTGTTAGTAAAACTCTGGAAATCAAAGGAGACCTGTTTGTCATTGCAAATCGGAAATAATGGCCACATTTTCTTCAAAATGGATATTTAGATCATGGTAGCCAAGATACTAACTTAAAAGGTCAGGCTGACGTTTTCAAGTTCTTCCCTTGTGTCTTAATTGAAATTGGTAATAAGTTGTTGCAGCTCATGTTTTTCTTTTAAAATAATTGAAGGGCTGGGGGCATTAACTGCCTATGTAGAGTTTTAGGTGTTTTTTTGCATATGTTATTTCTCGAAAATGAAAAAGAAATCGGTGAAAAAAAATACGGGACAATGTTTTTGAATCAAAATGCAGTTCACATGCAAAAATTTGGACAAATCCAAGCGGACTAAAAAAACCGCCTAAAATTCCACATAGGCAGTTAATGCCCCCAGCCCTTCAACTGATTTGATCATTAATTTTGTACTCTTTCATCTTGCTCTCTTTTAATTAGACATCTCACCATAATTAAATGGCCTTGCTCATGTCATTTTGTTTCCTCTTTTTAACAGCAAAACTTGGAAGGCCTGGATATGGACACAGAAAAGAAGAGCTTAGTTTCACGGGAGATTCGCAGCTTCAGAGATACATATAGGGTACGATGAATTCCTTTTGAACTTATTTGACATGTAGCATAATTCAAGGTGTATCTGGTGGTTTTTTTTTAATATTTGAAGTTGATTTGTCATTGTGCTTGTACAGTAAATGATATTCTATATTATTTTGTTTGTTCAGTATTTGTTAATATGGTTGCTGTCAATAGAGAAGAAATTAATAGTCTGTGTGTAACCTGACCCCAAACAAAGAATTTAGAACAGATTTATGACCTTCCAATATTACTAGTTGAATGCTCCATCACTGGTCTTCAGGAAACTTATGAAATGTTTGTAATCATGGCCTGTTGTAATAAGGGAACAAAAGGCCACTTTTCGGCATGTTTCAACCCTTTCTGTTTCCAAGTTTGGAGTTGATTTAAGTCAGAAGTAAACTTTTTTGAAGTGAAATTAATAAACATTTAACAAAAGTTATTGTTGGCACATAAAACAGTTTATTGATGAGTTGGTGAGATTTGGGGATTTCGTCTTCTACATTTTCTGCTTCTACATGTAGGATGATGTTTTTTGGTAAGTAATGCCATAAAATCTTGCAATTTTGTAATCATTGTTTGTTATTAAGGTCTGACATCGAAGCACCATTCCCTTTGATTGCCAAGTATGTAGCTTCAAATGAAGAATGATCCTCGCAGTTGTGACCGCAATTTATGCAATTGCGAAAAGAAGCCTTCAGTAACAAACCACCAAATATTTTGGTCATTGTAAAATGCTAGTGGACCGATTATTTCCTCATCCACATGGTCCTGAGCCTTGTAATTGAAAATATCAAGTTTTACCATTGTCCAACAGTTGTTCACTCTGCTTCAAAAAGTTGTGAAATTTGTCTGGCTGATTTGAAGAGCTCCAAAGTGAGTGAAATAAGAAATACAACATGATAGAAATGCATGAGACCCCAAATGGAAACTCGAAAAAAAAATCCAAGTTCCAGTTGGGATTTGAACCCACAACCCTCTGCGATCAAATCCCATCTAGAACTCAGATTTTTTTTTCGAGTTTCCATTTGGGGTCTCATGCATTTCTATCATGTTGTATTTCTTATTTCACTCACTTTGGAGGTCTTGGATGGTTACATCTTTGATATGCCTTAATGTGACTGCAACATGCAGTTATGATTGTGCTAGTCATTATTTGGCTGTGTGACCGTGTGATGCGGTTCCAGTCAAAGCCCACATTTCACCCTTGCTCACCATCATGTCTCCAGTAGCTCAGTGGTTAGAGCGTCTGTCTAGATCGCGGAGGATCGTGGGTTCAAATCCCATCTGGAACTCGGATTTTTTTCGAGTTTCCATTTGGGGTCTCATGCATTTCTATCATATTGATTTGAAGAGGTTGTCAGAAACTTAGTGAACTCACAACAACTCTGTGTACAGCATTACTGTATATAGAAGACTGAGTACTTAAATTTAAGTTTCTTGGGCTAACTAAGACATGTAAGTTCTCTGTTTTGTGCATCAACGTTTTGTCATTTCCTATCAAGAAAAAATGTTTTTGTTGGTTTCACACGTTAAAAATATTTACAGGGTTCCAGATAAGATTTTAAGGCAGGGTGTCAACAAGGAATTCCATTGGGTCAAATTTCCAGTGCTCTCACCAAATCATTATAAATTTTCTATTAATTTGTTGGGTCATGTAGCTGACCTTGTAGGGTTTTTGACCCAAGACCCCCTCTTATCTGGAAAACCGGGTTTGGTAGATCAACTCTGTGAAGTGACTCGAACACTGGGTTGAAACAACCTAAAACGATTTGCAGCAACAGCTGTCATTTTTGCGCTGACATTTTCGTTCAAAAGATGCTTCACTAAATGAGTTACTTAAGACTACTTTCACACGATGTTGGAGGATCATTCAATCGATCAGTTGTTTGTAAGCTTGCTATAAACAATAATATTGATTATGTATGTAGAAGAGACTACTTATATGTTGTAGTTAAAAAAAACTTGGTAAGTTTAAATAGCCTATACCAAACAAGAAAGCTTTGCAAGTTTACTGGAGCAGTGTTAAAGTTCTTCAGGGAACGCGGTAAGTTTAAACGAGCGTGAGATTTGAATCCATGACTCTGTCATCTCTTATTACACTGCGTTGTGGTGATCTCATTCCGTTCTGTGTGTGTGTGTGTGTGTGTGTGTGTGTGTGTGTGTGTGTGTGTGCGTGTGTGTGCGTGTGTGTGCGTGTGTGTGTGCGTGTGTGTGTTTGTGTGTGTGTATGTTCATGTAAACATGTCACAGACAGAGCATAGAGCAGTTTTCAATTCAGCATCAAAAGTAATTCTCATTTTGCTTTGGTTTTGCATTGCTTTGCAATGTGATTGGCCAGCAAAAGTCGCGCCACTTTTTCAACCAATAAAAAGCAAACCCAAAACCAATCGCGACTTGCACACGCGCATTTTCCCGCGCTTTGCACCGGTAACATGTAATTGCTTCGTATTCTGATTGGCTCATTGCGCTATGTGTGCATGTTGTGATTGGTCAGAGAAATTGCTTTGGTTTTGGTTTTACCACACTCAATTGAAAACCGCTCTGTATGTGTTGTGAAAACAGTTTTTGCTCTTTTTCCTTTGAGCAGATCCAAGTTCCAATCTGCAATCAAGACATGGAAGTAAACTGGATAAAGAATGTCTGCTTTTGAGGTTTAAGACCTTGATTTCCAATGCCTCATTGAATGGGCTGTGGCTTGTGCTAACCAAAATGTTGTTATTGCAGGGTGTTTTCATTTCAGAAGCGATTAAAGATGACAAGAAATGCAGCAGCATGTGGGAAATTGCGGAATCTACAATGCATTGTGCAAATATAATTGTTGTTGAAAATACCAGTACTCAAAATTTCTGCTCTTTTCTGTTTGTGTTTTACAGAAAGAGGACAAGAAAAAGGAAGAGGAAAAGTCGGAGAGAAAGGAGAGAGACAGGGATCGAGACAGGGATAAAGACAAAGACCGGGATCGTGACAAGGACAAGGACAGAGATCGAGAGAGGGAACGAGAAAGAGAAAGGAAGAGGGAACGAGAAGAACGGGATCGCCGAGAAAAAGAGCGGGATAGAGACCGTGACGAGCGGGACCGAGATCGGGATCGGGATAGAGATCGGGATCGCGACAAACCACGAGACAAGGATCGGGATTCCGAACGAGACCGTGAGAAGGAGCGAGATTATGATGAAGATGAAGAGGTGGACAGAAGACGGCGGGAGAGAAAACAGAGGGAAAGAGATGTGGCTTATCAGGAGGTACTCACAATACTTTTTTTTTTATACAACAAAACTGTTTTTTTTTTTTGCGTTTGTTTGGCTTTTGATGCGTGTTAAAATGCATCACCTGCTGGCAAATTGCGATTGGTTTTGGTTAAGCATTCAATAGTTCAAGGAAATTTACTGTTTGTCAGTTTATCACAGAACGCAGTGAAAAGCCTCTTGCAGGCTTAAACTAGTACTGGTTTCAATTTAGTGTGGTTGTTGGTGGTGTTGTGTTCAAATCCAATCTGGAACTCGGATTTTTTTCGAGTTTCTATTTGGGGTTTCATGCATTTCTATCATGTTGTATTTCTTATTTCACTCACTTTGGAGGTCTTGGATGGTTGCATCTTTGATATGCCTTAATGTGACTACGTGATGCAGTTATGAGTGTGCTAGTCATCATTTGGCTGTGTGACCGCGTGATGCGGTTCCAGTCAAAGCCCACATTTCACCCTTGCTCACCATAGAGTCTCCAGTAGCTCAGTGGTTAGAGCATCCGTCTAGATCTTGGAGGGTCGTGGTTTCAAATCCCATGTGGAACTCGGATTATTTTTCCGAGTTTCCATTTGGGGTTTCATGCATTTCTATCATGTTGTAAACCAAAACGAAAGCATTTATTCTAACCAATCACAGTAGACACAAACAGCGCTATGAGCCAATCAGAATACGCAGCAGAAATACGCAGCACAAAGCGCGGGAAAATGCGGATAAGGGCGATAAACCGCAAGCCCTGTCTCATACCTCTTCATAATTGATTCCGTGGGGGGTTAAAGAACCCACACACTGTTCGAAGAGAGTAGGGGACGTAGTTCCCGGTGTGGTGGTCCATCTCTCATGTGATGGTTGGGTTGGTAAATCCTCGGAGATATTAGCAGCATAAGCTACATGTACTCTAAAATCGGAATGTAAATAAAGTATACGTATGTATTTATGTATGCGCGCGTGAAAGTCGCGATTGGTTTTAGTTTAGCTGCTCATTGGTTGAAAAACTGGCGCGAGAGGTGGCGAGCAAACGCACTGTACTTTCGACGTTCAATATTGAAAACTGCTCTAAGAATAGTGATTCCAATCCTGTTTTCCTGTCTTCATCCAGCGATTGAAAAACTGGGAAGGAAGAGAGCGGAAGAAAGGTCGAGAATACGAGCGAGAAATGGAGAAAGAAGGAGAGAAAAAAGACGAACAGGTACGGTATAAGCGTTCTTACGGCGTTATTATAAACTGTGAGGAATAATTACGGTAAATTGAAACTGGTGTTTGGTACTTACAAGACATCCTTGTAGTTTCCCCATGGGTGTTTCGTTGCAAGATAACCCATTTCACTGTTGTGAGCTTACTGCATGAAGCAAGACTGGAGTTGACCATGTTTTCGCACCAACCTTATGCACATGTCATCGGTTTCCTCGTTGGGCCCTGGTTAGCCTGGGGGTCGACCCCTCGGGGAAGCCGATGACATGTGCACTACAGCTTTTCATGTGTATAGATCACCACTAGATTTGTCCGAGTCTGATTGGTTTGCATTGACCACGTGATATGATTATATGTTATCCGTGGAGAGACACTTTAAGGTTATAGTGTCCAACGGGTGAAACTACCATTTTATTTCCCATCCCGGCCTTTTTGCCATGTATTGCCTTCTCTAATGTTTTCTTTGTCCGATTTATTTCAATGTTTTGCCTCAGAGCAGAGCATGACAAACCTCCATCTAAGTTAGTAACGGTTGCTAATTTCATACCTTGCCGACCAAGAGGAGTCTGTTTAAAAGCCAGTGAAAATTAAATGTTGCAAAAGCTTTCTCCAGGTCCGTAGATAACATTACTCCATAAAGGAGACTCGATGAACCACAAATCTCCTGTTTTTTTGTCTGACAAACACATGCTGTGCGTACTTAACGTTGTACCAAAAATAATAACAATATAATAATAATAATAATAATAATAATAATAATATTATTATTATTATTATTATTTTTTTTTTTTTTCACTTCAAATGTTTTTTTTAAATAACAATTTTACAATACTGACCTTACTTACAAGACTAACATTACAATCACCAATTGCAATTACAATTACAACTTTCCTTACAAAACTAACACTACTTACAATACTAATTAACATAACTTTCTTTCAGCAGGAAATGCTTCTACTATTATTATTTCATCTTTTGGTTGTTTTCTCAGGCGCGTGAGAGGAAACACTTGTTGGAATTTCTTGAAGATTACGATGATTACAAAGATGATCCTAAATACTACAAGTAAGTACTTTGGACAGAGTTTCGCACCAACGTAACTTCAGTACTGACACGTTTTGTTTGTTGTTGTAGGGGTAGCGCTTTACAAAGACGCCGCCGAGAACGTGAGGCGGAAGTGGAAGCAGATGAACGAGACAGACAACGGGAGATGGAGGAAATAGAAGAAATAAGAAAAAGAATAGTGGATAGTCAGCCTGAAGACATGGAGCAAGAACCGGTTAGTTCTGTCAATTGCCACTCCCACGTCATTTCTAGCTATTCATTGTTATACACACATTCGGCTTACTCAATGTTGTACCCAATTCAAACCCTTTGAGATTAAAACGTTTTGTTCCAGGTATTTCCATATCATTTAAATATGACTGCTACATTATAATGCAAATACAATACACAAAGAATCTTAAACCCAAGAGACTTGAATTGGGTACAACACTGAGTTAGCCGAATGGGTCCATTGATCTCTTTAATGTAAAATTCTCCTTTCCCGCGAAATTTTGTTAAGGAACGTCTTTTGAATTCAAATACAAAAATTCCCATCTTTTATTGAAGTAACTAAGTAATTATTGTGGGGTACGGTGTAATTTAATAAAAACTTTGTAATAATTAAGGAGATGATTAATATCCTTAAGACAGTATTCCTATCAGCTCTATTATATTAATATTTAATACTTTATCATCGACTTTCGTGACTTCTTTGTAAGATTGAAAACACTACCCGCCCAGATTAGCATTTGCTATTTGCGGGATAGTGTGGCTTTCTTATTTATTGCATTTATAATTGTTAGTAAACTTTAAACTTGAATATGAGATACAAAACTCGTCTGTGACTCAAAACCAACTCTTAATCGACTTTACATAAGGCGAGCAAATCACGATGGTTTGTATTCTCTGCCGTTGTTTTATAGCTTTTTTTAGGCCCGTGTTAGCCTGCGTGGCAAGCGTTTCCGTGTGATTTCCTAGCAAAGATAGACCGAGTAAAGGGATTTTCCGATGTTTTGCCCGCGCGAAAAATGGGGCGAGAGCAAACAACATTTAAAAGAGTGGGGAGGGGGAGAGGAGGGAAGGAAACGCTTGCAGACAAACCCCTGGATTTTGAAAACCACTCACTTGGCCTGCCATGCCTGAGCGCACTCAGTGAGATTTCATGCTGTCATTGGCTGTCATAAATTAACCAATAAAATGTTTCGCCTCCTGTAACGGAAGTGAATTTTCGAGTGCCCGTGTCGAAAAAAAACTTGACTAAATATTTTGTAAACAACGAGCGTATGGTGTAGGAATTGACGAATCTGAAATGAATCCGAGCGACCAAGCAGGTTTTCGTAATTGCAATTGCAATTTGGTAACTTAAACCAAACAAGCGATATTTCTACAGAAAATCTTTTCGATCCGTCGAAAAGGAAGAACTATAAGGGAGACGTTTTAGCACTAATCTGCAAGGAAGTTGGACTTGAGGTGGTAAAATGTGAGAAGTATTCTAGTCACGTTTGTAATCCTTGTGCTCGCAAGATTCGAAATCTTAGATCACTGTATTCATTCGTCCAGGAATCGATACAAGGTAAATTTAGGAAGCCAACTCCGACAAATTAAACTCCAGTAAAGAAGCGTTTGCTGAACACGCCAGAGGGAAGAAGTGCGATCCGTAAATAGGTTGGAATGTTGTCGCCGGCCATTATTGTTTACCTCGGTCGGCGTTCCTCGAAGAACGAAGCTGAACACAATACACGCTACTCTTATTCAATTGCATACAGTAAAGCTGCAGTTTCTGAATATAGATAATTTTCCCGAAGGCGGCCTCCATTCAAACTTCTCGTAAGAATTCTCTTTTGCAAGATTATCATGAAGAGAGTTGCCTTCCTAATGAGGGATTTTGACGGAGCTTAGCGCGTGCTTCTTCAGCAGAACCAAACAGAAGACGGTATTTTCACTCTCGATGTCTCGTTCTAAATCCCCGTTCGGCGAGAAAATTTAAAGCTTTAAGGAGACTTGCTTCAGATTCGTCTTTCCTGTCTTTCGCCATGTTGTACTCTGGCTATTAGACCTTTGATTGGCACATGTCGATATGCGACCAGAGGCAAGCCAATCACAAGCCCCATTCGCTGGCGAACGGGATTTTCAAAATCCAGGGGTTTGTCTGTAAGCGTTTCCTTTCCTCCTCTCCCCCTCCCCCTTCTTTTTTTTTTTTTTTTTTGCTCTCGCCCCATTTTTCGCGCGGCCAAAACTTCTAAAATTCCGTTGCTCGGTCTTTCTTTGCTCGGGAACCACACGGAAACGCTTGCTACGCAGGCTAGGCCTGTGTTTTTTAACTTGAATCCATACCACTGGCATTCTTTCAAATGGATTTCTGTCTGAGGCGAGGTTCAGGTCTTGAAGTGACCTGCTGCTGCTGCTGCTATCGGTGCTTAGGAAGTACAAAGGCTGTTCCGATAGCGTCATTATACGTATGTGTTACGTGTTCAAATTGTATTTAGTCTTTCAAGCCAGTACGATTGGTGTTGTGACAAACAAAGCATTGCTTGCATCGAGAAAGTTCGCCTGTAGTCAAATGCATGAAGAAGTTGTGACAAAATTGTATTTGTTGATTTGTAGGAGGAAAAGGAAAGCGAGAAAGAAGAAGAAAAACCCGCATTACAGCCAACCTTCAAACCAGCGGTGGTGCCACAACCTCAAGTAAGTGTTTTTTTTTTATCTTGCCAAAGTTTAATCCACTTTGTTTACCAGTGTTTCTGTTTTGTAGTTCATTCCCCAAGTGGAATCTGCTCCCGTATCCAACTGGTCACCAAGCCCCCGGTCCACAGACTCGTCCCCAGCCACGTTCGCTCTGAAAAGACCGCGCGAAAACGGTCAGGAGCCTGAGCCGGACATTGAACCCGCACCAAAGAAGGCGTTTGGATTTGAAATGAAGTTGAGCAGTGGCTTGGTAAGAGGAAAGAATTGCGTCGTTTTGCTTGTTTTTAGCATCCAGCCTTGGCTTTTCATCGGGCAATTTTGGTTGCAAAGGAAAAAAAAAAGAAAATTTCTTAGCACTTAGTTCAACATAAGAAGATAGCAGAGCTGAGAACAAATTTTTTAGGGATGAAGAATTGTTAAGACTGCGTTAAAGTGGAAACGAGCGACTGTTTCAGCATTTGTAAACCATGAAGAAACTAACGATAGTGGTGGTCTGTTGTTTCTGTCCCCAGCCCTCCGCCGCCACCCAAGCGAGTCGTAAGAAACTCGAGTCGGTGTTTGGTGTCGGTGACGATGACGACGCAGGAGGCGCGGCACCCAAGCGGAAACTGGTCAAACTGGATGAGGAGGATGTAGCCAAGGACGAGAATGATGAAGCTGAAGATAAGAAACGGATTATTAAGTCACTTATAGAACGTATTCCTACTGCTAAAGATGAACTGTTTGCTTACAGCTTGGACTGGAGTATTGTGGATCAGGTAAGTGATGGGTGATCTCTGTTTGTAAACCTCTCTTGTGTTTCAGGAACAGGTCAGACGAGTGCGTCACTCACGGAGCTTCGTTTAAGCGTGAGAAAGCTTACTGACGTTAATTGTAAGAGTCAACTTATGAGCAACACTCCCCTTTGAAAATAAACTACTTTTCTTTAGAAGCATTTAGATGCATAAAGTTTTAGTTTTAAGGTGGCTCTGTCTTGAGTGATTTTGCGGTCGTCAAGTCGCATTCTCTTTCTCGCGATCACATCGGACATTTGGATCTTCATACGATGTAAGTACCGATTAATATATGTTATATATGTATTCGGCTCCCACCCCATGTAACACTCATACACAAATCCGTTATGTACTCGGTTCCATATAATTAAGTAAATGTATAATTAGTTGTTGTCTGTACATTAACGTTTTGGGATATCTAAGGTCGAAGCTGTTGTGTTGTGTGTGCAGTTCATATTTTGAATTTGTGATTGGTTCATTTTAGGGTCTTGTAGATCGTAGGATACGGCCGTGGGTTAATAAGAAAATAATTGAATATATTGGTGAAGAGGAGTTGACGCTAACAGACTTCATTTGTAGTAAGGTGAGTCATCTTTAGCTGCTCCAGTAACCAGCCTTGTTTTGACTCGACTCTCCATCCTGTTGTGCCGTTTCCAAAACACCGTTTATGTAACGGATTATGATAAATAGTGAGCGGTCGTTCACCCCGAACACCCTTCTATTACAGCCAAGGAAAATAATGTTCCTTAAAACAGCTCCATTTTTTACTTTACGCCCATACTCACTACCGTAATAACGCCATCGCATTTGAACCTCCTTTTGAAATTATTTACTGTACACTTAGATGGCAACAGTTATTCCATTGTATTTTCATCTCACCTTTGCTCTTTGCTCCAACACTGGCATTGCTATTCTATCTGTAACGTCTCACAAGAGCTTGAGCTCTGTTTTTCCCTGCATACGGAAGTTGCGTTATTGATTGGTCTTTTTGCATTAGCCAAACGTCTTTTAAATTCCTCCTTTTTTTCCAGGTCATTGCTCGAAGTTCACCAAAACACATCCTTGAAGATGTGTCTATGGTATGTGAGACTCTTTAACAAATTTTCAACTTTCTCTATTTTCAGCTTGGCCTGTTCCTTGTCTGCGAGTAGTCTCTCATTTCGGCGATGGATATGGATTGTGGGGCGGGAGAAACGCGCGCGCGAAATCGAGAGGAGACGCGTCGCTTGTCCTCGCAGTTTCATGCGCGTGGGTGTATTTCTGCCGCCCCACAATCCATCGCCGAAATTAGAGACTATTCAGTCTAGCCTGTTCCAAGCTCTCAGACATTTGGGGCGAACGAAATCGTAACAAGCGAATAACTAGGGAAGAAAATCTAGCGGGGACTTGGGGGGGTAGTGCTGTTGAAATTTTCTTGCCTCGTTCTCGCGCGCGCTAGCCCATAATATCTGAGAGCCTGCAACAGGCTATGTTCAGCTTTTTTGCTCCTTACTTGCGTGTCGTAACACGTGTAAATATAGGCAAATTTAACTGGCCATTTTTTTGTTCAATTTTCATGAGGTTTAAAGCACCTTAATCCCGTAATGATCTTTGTCACTGCTAGCAACACTCGTCTATTCTCTTATAATCTTTTCAACATGGTTTGCGATTTCTGCACATATTTTATTTCTTTGCAGTTAAAGCCAATTTTCCCTGTCTTGCAGGTCTTAGACGAGGAAGCCGAGGTGTTTGTGGTGAAGATGTGGCGACTCCTGATCTACGAAACAGAGGCAAAGAAGCTGGGGTTGGTCAAATGATCCGTTAGAATAGCTTTTAGTTCTTACTTGTAATTTTCTGTTTTCCAGCCGTCTGTGTGTATGTGAATCCAAACATTAAAGCCGTGTAAATACCTTCCATTCTCTTATGATAATTCTTTCATTGTCGTACTGTTGGTTCGTAATGATTTACACAAGATTGGGATTCGATCTGGCAAAAATTTTAGCTCGTCAAGTTTTAATTTGAATGTTTAGTTAACTCAAGTTCGTCTCTTGTGTAAAGCCAACTGCAACACCCCAGGGTGATTGAATATTATGTTGCTCGGTGTTCGACGTTTAATCCAGGTAATGGAAGTTGAACCTCTACATTCAAAGTAGTTTAACTTAGAGGTTCGGTTTTGACCGTTATAATTATAACGAGTGCTTTATAAAAGGATTTCATTTGGACCTTGGTTCAAACTCGTACCCAGGATCCTTTATCTTTCTCCTTCGTCGAGGCCAGATAAAGGAGCCTGAGAACTAGGTTGCTCAATCGATATTATCACGCCCTTTATTTACTATAAAGATGTCCGATTGTAAATAATGTCCTAAGTAATTTTGTCAGGTTAGGTAAATAAACACATTGAACCGTTTGAATTGACTGTGTTGTTTTTTGCTGCTCCAGTGCGTTTCCCTCAACCTCGTTGCGAGAAAGCGCTCAGCAGATCACTCAACGTCGTTCCCAGGGTCTTTCCTCTTCCCGCTCCCTGGAGCGAGAGAGAGAGACACCCTGGTTTGGTCTGGTCACGTGCGTCTGAGACAATTGAAGACGTCAGGGAGGGGTCATCAAAGCGAGACTTTCGTGTTCACACGTGGTGTTAAGGCAAAGTACAATGGCTGAGATCTAGTTGCGGTGTTACGGCCAGGTTATTCGTTCAAAGCAATTTTGCATCCGTTTGCACGGTCAGGGTTATCCATTCACAAAAGCTATCCATCCTTTCGCGTGGCTTGGAATCTCTATTCATATAGTTGCTGTGTAAGAGTTTCCCTCATTTCATTTGCCAAGGCCCGTTTCAAACGCGGTGCTACTGCCGTGTCGAACTCAATAGGGACTTACAGCAAATCACTACGGCGACCTATGCTACGGCGGCCGGAAGTAAAAAAGCCCAGAAATGAAGCAGTGCGCATGCTTGGAAATGAGCTTTCGCCGTAGAACTGCCTTCTGGCGTAGTCGCTACTACGTGAGTATAAAAGTCGACTCTCCTCCTATTCTTTGCGGTCACTAGTTTTAAAAACTAACATAGATTGTTTTTCACTTTATCAAGAAAGTATTTGAAGCTTCTGGTTTTCCAGTAAATACGTTTTCCCTGCTTTTTCTCGTAAAAGATTTCTATCGTCAGCAGAGTGTGCCATGCATAAATATGGCCGCGGAAATACTGCCAGAAAAAACAAAGGCTAGACGAAAACTGTAAGTACTACTGTTAGCAATAAAGCTAATGAAATGTCACTGAAGGTTGTTTACGTAAGAATAAAATATCTAAAACGTTGAATTTGTTGATTTCTTGTTAAATACGGCACATAAGAAAAATCACTTGCAGCGAACTCCGATCTTCAATTGTAGTTTTCTGTTTTGTGTAGAAATCGCCCTCCGATGGTGTTTTCTATTAATATTCTTCTTGGCAAACGAAAGATTGGAATTTAAGTACAGAAAGTCTTGCGCAAAGTCTCTCTCAAAAGAAGGAAATTGGTTTCTATTTTCAGTGTTTTTGGTTCGTTCTAGATAATCTCGTCCGCTGTGGCAAATTAAGTTATACAGTCTAAAGCAGTACTGAATTCTTCGTCTGAAGTGAAGCCCATATTTTTCTTTCATGTGACAACTACGTTGTTTTATGTATTCGCTTCTCCAAAGGAGATCATAACAGCGAAAACAAGTGAGCCGTAGTCACTGCTTACTTTAAGTTGAAATTTTGAGGGCTACGGTGACGTACTCTCCCGAGGACTCCGCATCCACGACCGCCGTAGTAGAGGTCGCCGTAGCGATTTGCTTAAAGTCCCTAATTACTCGAATTAAATTCGACTTAAGCACGACGTTTGAAACCAAGTCCAAGTCGTGCTACTGCCGTGTAGCACGGCAAGCCTTGCCGTGCTACACGGCAGTAGCACGACTTGGTTTCAAACGTCGTGCTACTGCCGTGTCGAACTCAATTCATCAATTAACATTTTGGATTTGCTTTGTGCAACGGCTGGTAAGTGTTTTAATTACGGCACCCGACGATTCTGGGTACGAGATTGGGCAACAACTTTTTATTCAACGGAATTAAATTCGACGTCTGAAACCAAGTCGTGCTGGAGTCGTGCGACAGTCGAGCCAGCTAAGCACGGCAGTAGCACGACGTTTGAAACGGGCCTAACACTTTAACATTCGAATGCAGTAACAAATTATCGTGGTGTGATACATTTCCGGCGATCAAGCGTATTAACGCTGCGAGAAGAATCATCTCCAGTGAAATGTGCCTCCGAAAAATATAGATCATTTATTTCTTCTTTCTGAGCAGCGGCACTACGTACATTTTGGCTTATCCATGAAACAGATCATAGTTTCAGCGTCGTTTAAAATAGTGATCTGTAGATGTAAACATTTAGCGTGCAATTTCTTGTTTGTGTTCTTCGAAATTAATATTTACGCATCAATAAGTCTTGATCCCGACTGGTTACCCTTTAGCCGTTCACAGCTTTTGTTTTGCCGTTCTGAGCTGGCTAGGTTTTTAGCAGTCATTCTGCCGTTCACACTCGACCGTTCAAAAACAAAAAAAAAGAATTGGAGCCGTTCAAAAATTTTCTTCTGCCGTTTAACTTCATCCGTTGACTTTTTTCTTCAGCCATGCCTTTGTCAATTAGTAGCCGTGCGGATATCCGTTTGGAGGTCGCATTTTTGAAATGGTCTTTGCCAGTCGATCTACATAGCCTGCTAGTGAATAAGTAGAGGATAGCTCACAAATAAATGTGATCTGGTAAGCTGAAGCCACTCTTTGGGCACTAAGGCCAAATCAAAGATTGAGCCCAAGCTTTAGCAGCCTTGGACAGCTGTTTCGACCTTGTTGGGCCTCATCAGCATGGCACACCTAATGCTCACCCACATGAATAAAACAAACAGTTACTTTTTCTCTGCAAGGCCGTCCCTTTGTAAGTGTTTTTTTGGCGTCTGAGGACTTATCCTACTAGACATGGCCCACGAAAGCTACTTCGCGTATGGCACGTTTCGTTGGCTTTCAGTACTTTTGCGCTCTCCCCTGGGCTTAGTGGAGACAACAAGCGGACTTTCAGCCCCTCCCTCTAGCTAATCTTTCCTTTGTTACATCCCAGATTTTAGGACACACGTAACCAGACGCGGAAAGAGGAGACACCCTGGGAACGAAGTTGGAAATCACTTCCTTTTGGTACTTTTCCGCACATGGACCATACAATCAGCTTTTCTTGCTGGCTTCTGCTGAATCCTGTGATTGTCAGAAAGTAGCTCCTAGTGCCCCGCGTTTGTTTGTTATTTGAACCGCTAACAAAGAATTCAAAACCATGTAACCGCGATTGATTTATATTCCGAGTTCAGTGGCTCCAGCCACTTTGATCTCGGAGTGCGTGACACGTTTTACATTGTGTGATAAGTCGTTATCATGCTTTCCGGCGGAAGTAATTTTCTTTTGGTCAAAAACAAAATATTAAACAAATAAATAAAATTAATTAATTATTAGGAAAAATATGAGAAAACCAAAGACTTTCTTTTTAAGACTATCGCCTCACAATACTGGAGAGTTTTTAATGGAGCCCACTATATGACAAGCCATCCGATGGGGTTCGAGAGTTCTTTTCTTTCGAGCCTTTACGACTGATTATTCACGCATGTTGGTCTTAACCGCGCTGAGTAAGTAATCCCGTACTTCTCTTTCCGTGGTGTAAAGCATGAAAAGTCAGCAAAACAAGTTATATAAAAAACGAAATGTATTAATTGCTCAAATTATACTCATGGTTCGCATGTGATAAACAATGCACTGATAGCAGTAATCCCTGCTATATTAATTCCACCCACGCATCACAGCTCACAAGCTTCTTTCTTATTTAATTCTAGAATGGATTCAGGTTTTGCCGTTAGTGTTGAAACTTAACTGCCGCTGCTGCTGTATTTCTGTCCTAACCAGAAGTATTCAGACATTAGAAAATGTTGAGATCTTAAAACTGTTGTTGGATACGCTTCCCTGTTTCCTTAATTATTTCTAGGAAACAAGCATCGCGTGACTCGTATTGTGTGTCAGCGGAAGTTTAAACAATGTGATAAATATCTGCCGATAAACTGCTGTTGGAACAAAACAGTTCAACAGTGTTCACTCGGCAGAACTGACTCACATTTTCCACTGTAGCTGGCTGGGAATTTTCAGGCACGGACACGGCCTTTTCTAACTCCCGAATGGATTCTGAAGGTAACGGAGCCAAAGGTTTAGTTTTGCGCAGGGTTCTTTTTGGAGACTTGTTCATTCAACTAAAAATCAATGATCCTATTAGCGTAATTTAACACATTTCAAGCCTTTAGCTGAAATCAGCCGCTGGTGCATAAAGCCCGCCGCACACGTGAGGAAACAGCTGAGCAAAATGCCTCGCGAGACAGATGGCTCAGCCGTTTCCTCAAGTGTGCGGCAAAATTTTGTGAGATTTTCGCCTCGCGAGGCCGTGAGATCAATATCAAACATGTTTGATATTGATCTTACGGCCTCGCAAGGCGAAAATCTCACAGGCCTCGCGAGGCATTTTGCTCAGCTGTTTCCTCACGTGTGCGGCGGGCTTAAGCCATGGCGCGGAAAGCTTGTTAAAATGGTCTAAAATATTACAGTTCGTTGCGCTGGGTTGTGATATATAGACACCACCAGCGCTTAGAAATCAGGGACCAGTCTTTTTATCGTGCTTCAACTGCAAACTTTCTGTCTGCTAAGACTGTTCAGTGAAAATTTGTACTCTGAAATACACTGCGTAGGTCATACTCATTCAGTGTTGAGTTGAGACCGGAAATAGAACATATCAGGTCGAGCAGACGGAAATTGAAAGTTTTGAAACCCAAAAATCTTTCCATTTATCATTTACACCTTAAAAGGATATCTTTGTTCGTCGAAAAGAAATTTCACCAAAGTTTGATACCTAACAAAATTCTATTATCGACACAATAAACTTCGAAAACGTTCCGAAGTCTGCCGCTCACCTGCAACATGTGTAAGTGGAACATTTTACTACATTCGTTTGAATTTTGCTGACAATTCTAGTTCTGAGAAATGCTCTGAACCTACTCACACATTTTTCGAGTTTAATGGCTTTAGGTTCCGTTTGAAACGACTTTTCATTATGTTGGGATCATGCCATTGACCATTTAATTTCCTTGAGGCTCACGCAGCAATCCTTTCCAACATGTTTTCCTTTGATAGCTTGTTAGATTCAGACCCTGTTTGGACCGCTCGACATACTAGTTCATCTTTTTGTATCGATTATATAGATTTATCTTCCTTCTCCTTTCCTTTTCTTTCCTTTTTTTAATCTCTTCCTACTGAATCACCTCATGTTTGTTTTCCTCTGCCTGCCTCAACTAGCTAAGCTAAATGCGAGCAGAGGAAGTTGATATATGTGTATATGTATAATGTTTTATTTATTTTGTAACTCTTAACTGAAGCAAGCGAATATTAACGTTAAAAGCCGACGTTTCGGCGTCATCATGACACCATTCTCAAGGCAAAATGAATAAGTAATGCGAAGATTTGATTTCTATAGTCTCTTGAGGATTTCTATAGTCTCTTGAGGCCGTCTACTGGTCAGCGGCGGTCGAACAAGATGGCGGGCATTTTCGTGGCTCCGATGAAATTGTTTTTTCTTGCCTTGTATCTTCACAATCTTTCACTAAAAAGTCATAATTTTGCATTCGAAGATACTACCTGTCTGAATGGTTACTTCATTTCGCCTTCTCTTCTTCAAATGAGGCTGAACGAAGCGGGTCTCCTGGTGAATGGAACTGACAACGATCGAACAAAGTCAACGTTATTATCATGTTCCCCAGGCTCACTGTCTCTTCGCTTGATTATTCTTAGTGGAGATATTGCTCTGAACCCGGGACCCAAGTATCGTTTTCCATGTGGTGCTTGTTCCAAGCCGGTGAAAATCAACCAAAAAGGCGTTCAGTGTGATTTTTGCGACACGTGGTACCACGCTAAATGTTGCTCTATGAACGATGAGTGCTACAACAACCTAGCCAACAGCTCCTGCTCATGGATCTGCTGTAAATGTGACGTCCCTAATTTTTCAAGATCATTATCCAGTAAACCTGAGATATCTGAGGATAACTATTATCAATCCCTATCCTTCTTGGGTTCATCTTCCCCTGGGCCTTTGCATCAATCTACTTCATCGCCCAAGTCATCTCCGACATCTTCAAGTGGAAGTCCCTACAAATCCCACAATAAGAACCCTACGAAACTCCGAGTGATGTCAATTAATGCTCGCAGTTTGAAGAGTCAAACCAAGCGGTTGGAATTTCAGAATCTTGTTAATCTTCATAAACCAGCAATTATAAATGTTAACGAAACCCATATAAGTGACTCTGTTTTTTCATCAGAAATCCTGAACAGTGGATATACGATCTTCCGCAAAGACAGAGACTCATATGGGGGTGGAGTGCTGTCTGCTTTTTCAAACGATCTAGTAGTCTCACATGCACACCACCTTTCTGGCGACTATGAAGGTATTTGGTCCAAAGTGGAAATAGCTGGCAGCAAACCACTCTATGTCGGTTCAATCTACAGACCACCTGACCCAGATGTTGAACCTTTGGAGGCTCTGGACCAAACATTATGCCACCTGACCCAGAAATCTCCCCCAAATATACTGCTCACTGGTGACTTTAATCTGCCAAGTGTTTCCTGGGCTGAAGATAACTACTCCATTCAACCCAATCCTGCATATGGACTTGAGGTGAACAATAAGCTGCTAGATATTGTAAATAGCCACTTCTTGACCCAACATGTGAAGCAACCAACTAGAGGTCATCATATCCTAGACTTAGTATTTACAAGTAATCCTGACATGGTTACCAATTTGGAAGTTCAGAGTGGCATGAGCGATCATGATGCCATTATCTTTGATATTAATTTAAAACCTTCACTGAACAGAAAGCAACCAAGGAAAGTGTTTATATTTAAGAAAGGTAATATGGAAGCTGTCAGAAATGACTTGAAAAAATGCTTTGATGAACACATAGCTACTGAGGCTCCATTCAAGTCAGTGGACGAGAATTATCAGTTCTTCAAGTCATCAATCAATGACAGCATAAGGAATCACATTCCTCAAAAGAATATCAGTGGACGTTGGAATGTACCTTGGTTAACAACTTCTATCAAACGTCTGACCAGAAAGAAGCAAAGGCTGTACAATAAAGCACGAAGAACCGGTAATCCTAGTGACTGGAAAAAGTTTAAAGAGCTGCGAAAACATGTAAAGGAACAACTGTCTGTTGCACACAATGAATATGTATCAGGACTGTTATCAGCTCCTGAGGAATCCAATTCCAGCAAACCAGTACCAACCAAGCGATTTTGGTCATACATCAGATCCAAGAAATCCCATGATGTTGGAGTAGCTCCACTGAAGGATAACAATGTTGATGTGAACGACAGCCTTGGGAAAGCACACTTGTTGAGTAATCAATTTAAGTCAGTATTCACACAAGAAGATGCTGATAATATTCCATATCTTGGCCCAAGTCCCTATCCTGATGTACCACCGACTGTTTTTACCATACCGGGAATACTTAAGTTATTGAACAACATCAATCCCAAGAAAGCTAATGGCCCTGATCTGATCCCATGCCGTATCCTCAAAGAAGCAGCCGCAGAAGTTGCTCCATTCTTACAGTTCCTATTTACTCAATCTATGGAATCTGGAAGAGTGCCTAGTGACTGGTTGAAGGCAAATATTACACCTGTATTTAAAAAAGGCAGTAAACATCTTGCTGTTAACTATCGCCCTATTTCACTGACTGCTGTTCCATGTAAGATCTTAGAACATATTATTCTTCATGACATAATGGCTCATCTGGACACCAACCACATACTGGTTAACTCCCAACATGGCTTCCGCAGGAGGTTTTCTTGTGAAACCCAGCTAATAACTACAATCGAGGAGATTGCCAAGGCCCTTGATAATGGTAAACAGACTGACCTCATAATTATGGACTTTTCCAAAGCCTTTGATGTTGTACCCCATCAGCGATTAATCAACAAACTGGATTATTACGGTATACGTGGTTGCCACAAGGATTGGCTAACCAATTGGCTTACATGTAGGGAACAGTCTGTTGTTGTCGATGGTGTCTCATCTCCTCCAGTTCATGTTTTATCTGGTGTTCCGCAAGGAACTGTTTTAGGTCCCCTTATGTTTTTGTTATATATAAATGACATTGGTCATGATTGCTCCTCCACTATACGTTTGTTTGCCGACGATACTATCTTGTATAGTATTGTGGAATTAACAAGTGATGCTGAACATCTCCAATCTGACTTATCTGCCGTAGAACGTTGGTCAACAAAATGGCAGATGAAATTCAACCCAAGTAAATGCTTTGTCATGAGGATAACCAGAAAACGTGATCCTGTTATTTATAAGTATAAACTAATGGGCCAAACATTAGAATCAGTATTACACTACCCATATCTTGGAGTAGAGTTATCATCCAAATTAGATTGGAGCCACCACATTGATAACAAAGTCAACAAAGCAAATCAAATTCTTGGCTTCCTGCGAAGAAATCTTAGTAATTGCCCTGAATCAATTAAAGAACTAGCTTACAAAGCACTAGTGAGACCGCATTTGGAATATGCAAGCCCAGTGTGGGATCCATGGATGGACAAGCACATAAAGCAACTTGAAGCTGTACAGCGGCGATCTGCACGTTTTGTAAAAAATTGTTGGGCGCGAACACCTGGAACTGTCACAAATTTACTCAATGATTTGGATTGGCCCCCTCTAGAAGTCCGGAGGAAAATTGCTCGCCTCACCCTTTTTCATAAGGCTATCCAAGGTGAATCAGCGATAGAACTCCCAAGCTATATTAAAGGATGCAATCGCCAACTAAGATCTACTCACCATAATAGATTCACTGAATTGAGACCGAGAACGGAGGCCTACAGAAACTCCTTTTATTGCAGGACAATAAAGGAATGGAACTCATTGCCTAACAATGTTTTAGATATAGAAAAATCTTCATTATTTCAGAAAGCGCTCAGACTAGACTAGATTTAGAGTAATTAATTTATATTTTTATTTTATTTTTTATTTTTTTTTTATTTTTTTTTATTTTAATGTCTTGCAGTGATGGGTACTCCCATTGTAGGACTTTAAATTCATGTAGATGTAGATGTAGATGTACAAATTAACATAATAACAAAGGGTCACAAGTTCTTCAAGTGAATACCTTTGCGCGAATCGAGTCCGTTTGCACGTTCAGGGATGGTTTGAGTATTCCTTAATTAGGCAATCAAATTTGTTAGAACCTCTAGTGAGCAAGTGAAATTGTTATGAAAGAAAAGATGGTACGTTCGAGTTATGCTCGCTAAAATAATGTTTATAAATTGACGACGATTTTTGTTTGTGTCCATCAACGCGATCGTGGAGGTGGCCGCGAGTAATTTATAAACTAAACATTGTTGGTTAACAATGGCTGGCTTAACTTCTCGAAATTTAAGGTCTTCGTTGAGTTTTCAGCCGATGAACACGGCTGAATTGTGGTCTTGATTTTTGAGCTGAGGGCTGTGAGACGTTTTTTTCACTACATTAGCAGACACGTGGGGGCGTTTCTCGAAAGTCGCGTAAACTTTTCGGGCCCGGAAAGCCATTTCAAAAACTAAGATCCATCTATTCTAAAAAGCTGGCCTTTAACTATGATTTCAAGATACGAAAGGGCAAATTTGTTGCGAAATTTCATGCCCGGAAACGTCTTCGTTTTTGAGATATGAAGGAAATTGTGGCACCCGAAATAGACCCGAAAAGTTTCCGGGGTTTCGAGAAACGCACGCCACCTGATCTTTAAATGGTATGACAACTCGGATGGGGGCTGTAGTCGTGTCTGCACAGGGTGTAGAGGAGTTCTGTTCGATCGTACACAAAGTCTCACCTCGTTAATTCCAAAATATGTTTACTTTGTACGTTAACGATTGTCGAAATGAAATCCTTCTGAATTGCGAATGTTTTCTACTTCCATATCCTTCTACATCCCCGATCTTGTCTCTTTCTTGTACGGTCGTACCAGAAAGATACAAGATCGGGGGATGTAGAAGGATATGGAAGCAGAAAACATTCGCAAATCAGAAGGATTTTATTTCGACAATCTTTATCGTACAAAAAATTAACAAGGTGAGACTTTGTCGTGTATGATCGAACAGAACTCCTCTGCACCCTGTGGTGTTGGTTGATGGAATTTGCCGCTGGTCTGCTACCTTGGAATCTACGAATTGTTTGACAGCCAGATTGAATAAGTGCCTCGGGTACTTAAGCTTTAAGAACTCTTAACTGAATATAAATAAACAGAAACAGAAACAGCTGCGTGCAGAGGTTAATTGAAACAACTCGTTGTCGCTTCGATCGTAATAGCACATGTAATGTATGAGTCAATTCCAAAAGGGCCCAATCTCCCACCCGGGTATACCCCGGGTAGTTTACCCGACATGTATCGGTTAAACACTTGTCGGCGGAAGACAGCGAAAGGGTTTCGCGTCACAAAACAATAGGCTTAATGAGCAAAAATAATAGCTCTGCACGTACGTTTTACATTTTGGTACCTTTCTTTGCCGTCTTGTGCAAAACAACAACGTGAAATGACTAAATCAAGTAACCAAATTTAGGTTTTGGCGAGAACGTGAGCACATTAGGGTAAATTTTTCTTTCCTTTTCTTTATTTTAACGCCGTTCATAGAAATTTAGTTCCTGGATAGTTCGCCGACTTTTTACAAGTTGAACAAATTGGAATAATTGCGAAAGTGCTACAATAACGAGGAGATATATTTTGAAATGACGTTTTCGTTGCCGTCGCGTTCTCATTTCTTAAACTCCCATAAGAAAGGAGGACGCGACGGCAACGAAAACGTCATTTCAAAATATATCTTCTCGTTATTGTAGCTCTTTCGCAATTATTCCAGTTTTATTTTGCTCAACTTGTAAAATGTCGGCGAACTATCCAGGAACTTAATGCGACAAAGATTTAAGGCGATGCAAAGCAGTTTGTGACGTGAAATCAGGAATAGACCCATGCCCCGTACTAGCCCGGTCAAGATTGATGGGCGTGACTCAAGCGGGAAATTTGAACGACGATTTCAGGACAAAACACGGCGGAATTAAAAAAAAAACTGTTCTGAACATCTATCTACTCTTCATTTACATACCAGATACACAAAAAACAGAAGACGATATAGACACTTTAAATCTAGTACACCTTCTAGTACAACACCTTCAACGAATTACCGCGAAAAGATTTCTTACGTCGTCATGTTTGTAGTGGGCCTGGCGAATTTTCGATCAGACGAATGATATACCTAAAAAATGTAACAAATTATATCAAATGTTGAGATAATATATGTCAAATGTAAGCGGAGTTTCAGAGGTTCAAAGTCAGCTTATCTCAGAAAGTTACTGTTGTATAAGCGTCACCAATATAGCACCAGGAAACGCGCTGGAAAGGTATGTTGAATAAGGTTATGTACATGTGCGGATTACATTCCACCTTTCTGTTTATTTGTTTGTTTGTTGTTGTTTTTGTTTTGCTGTTTGGTGAAACTTAAACAACTTCAAAAAGGATATAATTACTTAAGGGGGTTCTTGGTGACTTTTCTCTCGGGTAATCAATTTGTTATTCTCTTTCAGCAGAACTAGAGAGTATGCTTTCAGTTAAAGGTGCAGTTTTGTGTTTGGCACTTTCTGTTGCGATTGCTAGTGAAAACATCTTGGTGATTGTGGTTATTTGGAAAGATCCATACAAGGAGCTCAAGGGAATCAGCGCTAACTGCCTCATTTTAAACCTTGCCATATGTGACCTGTTGATTGGTGTTCCAGGCATGCTGCTGAATGGCCTCTCGTGGTTGTTTCCAACGAATAACAACCTTTCAGATGCGGCAGTTATCAGCATTGGGATCCCACTAGCAGCATCCCACATCACAATAGTTAGTCTTGCCGTTGAACGACTCATCGTTGTGTCATATCCTTTAAGGAGCGCTGATTATTTGACGACTCGTTGTCTCACAGTGTGGAGAATATCAATATGGATAATCGCTATCTTGACTTGTTTGTTGCTTTACATGAAAATTGAAGTTCTTTTCATTCCCTGGGCTGTTGTATTTGGTGGGGCGAGTACAACCTTACTGCTCGCTTGTTACATAAGAATTTACATCCTGGTTAGAAAGAGTTTGTACCTGGATTTAACCACAGCAGGGGAGAGGCGAGCGGAGGGTCAGGGCCTGACTGAAAATGCTCGGAGGCTGGAACAGCTGAAAGCAAGGGAGAGAAAAGTCTTACGGACAGTTGTTATTCTGACTGCTATCTATCTCGTCTGTTGGATTCCATTAGTGGTGCTTCAAAACTTGGATGCAGCCTGCCGTTGCTACAAATTTCTTTTGCCGCTAAGTTTATTAACTTCCCTACATCCACTACTCAATCCATTGTGTTATTCTTGGCGCACAGCAAAGTTTCGAAGAGCGTTGTTGAAAATCTGGAAGGACGTGTCCAGCTGTAACAACACGGAGACGTTTAGACGTTAGGTTGGTTAGGAGTAGGAGCACGGTCACGATATTTTGGGTCATTATTAGAGATATCAAAACATGCATTTAAATAATGCGAAACAGTGAAATAACAAATGAAATATTTGAAAAATTTAGCCTAAATTTATCAAAAAGGTAATTTGTAACCCGTTTCAATCTTCTCCATCCTTCACCATCCTCGCCATATGTGCATTTATTCTTGTCTCGTTGGTGCTTATCTTCCCTGAAAATTTAAGTGCATTTTTGATATCTCTAATAATGACCCAAAATATCGTGACCGTGCTACTTTAAAGTGCCTATGAAGCGAAATTTCTTTCTTGCTAATTTTAAAGTTTACCCCCCAAAACGCAAGAATCTCAAAATTTGAGGTGCTTGTAATTAAAATTGTTGATTTTGCGAGCGTTTGAAGTTGGGCTATTTTGCCTTTAAACTGATGGTCAGGGGTCTGGGTCCTGTTTATTCGCGAAATTCTATGATGTGACGTCATTTTGGGTACAAAAATGTGTTTGCGCTCATGAATTATAGTGAAATAGTTGGAATACTTGTCCCCAAAATTACGTCAAAATTACGTCACAGCTATTGTCACGTGTCTTTTTGGCCGCGTGATTCAAATGCCATTTTTGAGGGCAAAATAGCCCAATTTCAAACGCTTGTATAATCACTGGAAAATACTAAATAGCAAGGACCACCGTTGCAAAATAGAAGAGCCGGATCCTGTAATAGATCTAACCAGCTATAAAATTGTAAACTAGAAAACGGTAAGAAACAAGCAAGGCTGGTTACACGGCTAGGAATATATATTTAAACCAATATTTCGGGAGGCACAGCCTTCCTTCATCAGGGTGTTACATATTATGACCCTGAGATGAAACGACGTTACAGTTTTAAAAAAAGTTGTACATGTAACATGATATTATCATAAAGGTAAACAATACAACGTAAAATAAAAAAACGTTACAGTTTGAAAATTTGAAAAAAAACGTAACAAGAAAACAAAAAGATAGGTATTATATTTCTTCTTTTCTGTTGATACCTAACGGTTCAAGAGTTTGACCTCTATCAATTAGATATGCTTCTCTGGCTCTTCGTACACCGTCACGATTAGATTTGGACAGTTCTAGTGGAATTAGTTGCATGTCAGAAGCGCTGTGACCGTTAGAGAGAAAATGTTCTGATACTGCAGTGGGTTTAGAGCTGTTGGTTTGTTTGTCGACTGTTCTACGATGTTCGTTGAAACGGTCCTTAAGTCGTCGTTTAGTTTCGCCTATGTATTGTTTGTGACAGTGATTGCATTGTACCATGTATATGACATTTTTGGAATTACAGTCAATGTGATGTTTGATAAATCTAGTTTCGCCGGTGGAATGAAAAGTATAGGTTGTAAGTCCATCAGTTATGTAGTTGCATGTTAAACAGTTGTGGCCACAGCGAAAGGCACCAAGGGGTTGATTATTTTTAGCAGGTTTACGTAGTTTAGCACTGACCAATAGATCGTTAAGATTGTTAGAACGTCGGAAAGCAACAAGAGGGGCAGCCTTGAAAACGTCAACGCAGCGGGGAGATGAAGATAAAATGTTGAAGTGTTTGTGAATAATAGATGATACGGAGCGAATAGCTGGATCGTATGTTATGACAAGGGGTACACGTGTAGGCTGGTTAGTATCGGAATTGCGTTGTTTGGGGGCAAGTGCTTCGGTACGTGAAATGTTGTAAACGCGTTGTATTTCGTTGTTGAGGTAAGAGAGATTGTACCCACGTTTGTTGAGATAAGACTTAAGTTCGTTAAGACGGAGTGCGAAAGTTTCGTCAGAAGAGCAGATGCGTCGAAGTCTGAGAGCTAAACTGAATGGAATAGCTCTTTTGCTGTGTCTGGGATGGCAAGAGGATTGTAACAAGTAGAGATGTTTGTCAGTAGCCTTAGTGTAAAGATCAGTAGTGATTTTACCGTTGTTCAGTGACACGTTGACGTCCAGAAAGGGTATGGATGAGAAAGAATAATTGGAAGTAAATTTAATTGTAGGGTGAATGTTGTTGAGATATGTGGTGAAGGTGTTGAGATCGTCTACTGAGTGTGTCCATATCATACATATCCATATAATACAAACCGATACTAAGACCGGACGTTTTTACATTTTACCCAAAATTCACAAACAGGGTAACCCTGGACGCCCTATTGTTTCTAGTAATGCACATCCAACAGAACGCATCTCACAGTTCGTAGACTATCATCTCAAACCTCTCGTACAGACTACCCAATCATTCATAAAAGACACCACTCACTTCCTCAACAAACTCGAAAATCTCGGACAACTGCCCAACAATGCCATTCTCGTTACACTTGACGTTTCTTCACTCTACACCAACATACCCCATAACGAAGGCATCAATGCATGTCGTTACTTCCTCGATACACGCAAACGCACTACCTCCACTATCGGCACTGAAACTCTCTGTGACCTCATACGCATGATACTCACTATGAACAACTTTTCATTCGACGACAAGCACTACTTGCAAGTACACGGCACTGCCATGGGAACTAGAATGGCACCATCTTATGCCAATCTTTTTCTCACCAAACTCGAGACAAACGCTCTATCACATGCCCCACACCAACCGCATACCTGGTGGCGCTTTATAGATGACATTTTTATGATATGGACACACTCAGTAGACGATCTCAACACCTTCACCACATATCTCAACAACATTCACCCTACAATTAAATTTACTTCCAATTATTCTTTCTCATCCATACCCTTTCTGGACGTCAACGTGTCACTGAACAACGGTAAAATCACTACTGATCTTTACACTAAGGCTACTGACAAACATCTCTACTTGTTACAATCCTCTTGCCATCCCAGACACAGCAAAAGAGCTATTCCATTCAGTTTAGCTCTCAGACTTCGACGCATCTGCTCTTCTGACGAAACTTTCGCACTCCGTCTTAGAACGAACTTAAGTCTTATCTCAACAAACGTGGGTACAATCTCTCTTACCTCAACAACGAAATACAACGCGTTTACAACATTTCACGTACCGAAGCACTTGCCCCCAAACAACGCAATTCCGATACTAACCAGCCTACACGTGTACCCCTTGTCATAACATACAATCCAGCTATTCGCTCCGTATCATCTATTATTCACAAACACTTCAACATTTTATCTTCATCTCCCCGCTGCGTTGACGTTTTCAAGGCTGCCCCTCTTGTTGCTTTCCGACGATCTATTGGTCAGTGCTAAACTACGTAAACCTGCTAAAAATAATCAACCCCTTGGTGCCTTTCGCTGTGGCCACAACTGTTTAACATGCAACTACATAACTGATGGACTTACAACCTATTCTTTTCATTCCACCGGCGAAACTAGATTTATCAAACATCACATTGACTGTAATTCCAAAAATGTCATATACATGGTACAATGCAATCACTGTCACAAACAATACATAGGCGAAACTAAACGACGACTTAAGGACCGTTTCAACGAACATCGTAGAACAGTCGACAAACAAACCAACAGCTCTAAACCCACTGCAGTATCAGAACATTTTCTCTCTAACGGTCACAGCGCTTCTGACATGCAACTAATTCCACTAGAACTGTCCAAATCTAATCGTGACGGTATACGAAGAGCCAGAGAAGCATATCTAATTGATAGAGGTCAAACTCTTGAACCGTTAGGTATCAACAGAAAAGAAGAAATATAATACCTATCTTTTTGTTTTCTTGTTACGTTTTTTTATTTTACGTTGTATTGTTTACCTTTATGATAATATCATGTTACATGTACAACTTTTTTTAAAACTGTAACGTCGTTTCATCTCAGGGTCATAATATGTAACACCCTGATGAAGGAAGGCTGTGCCTCCCGAAATATTGGTTTAAATATATATTCCTAGCCGTGTAACCAGCCTTGCTTGTTTCTTACCGTTTTCTAGCTTGTATAATCGCCGATTTTAATCAAGGGCACCTCAAATTTTGGAATGTTGAGTTTTATGGACTAAACTTTAAAATTAGCAAGAAACAAATTTCGCTTCATAGGCACTTTAAGAGTAATGAAAGTTTCCTTGTTTCAAGTGGTTTCTGGGGAAACTAAGGCCCAGTTCCAACGTCGAACTTCTCATTGCCTGGTTTCATACCGTGAGGTGCTGGGTCGAGTGCGGACTTGCGCGGACAAATAAAAAACAAACAAACAAACAAACAAACATGGCGTCCTCATCACGAGCTTATTGTTTCAAAAACAAAATGAGGCACAACTCCAGTGCCAATTCGTGGCGGACGTGAAGTTTTTTTGTAATTTGTCCGCGAAAGTCCGCACTCGACCCAGTACCTCACGGTATGAAACTGGGCAATGTACCGAATCTAATTCAAATAAGCGAAAACAATAGATTTTTCTCATTTGCATTAGATTCGGCACATAATTTAATTTAATGTATTTAATTTATTACAATTAAATAGCACGTTCCAAATAAAGCAAATATAAATATAAAAATAAAGATGAAAAGCCTTAGGGATAATCTGTAAAAGAGTAAGTAACTCACCATATTAAGACAGATCACCAATAAGCTCAACTGCAGATGAGATAAATATAAATCTGAATATAAATATAAGCTTATCTAATTAAAAAAATGTAAGCTAATCTAACTTAAACGGATCTGTCCTGGAGGAAGTTGACGAATTTTGTGACCTTGGCTTACTAACCAACCATATCTCTCTTGCAATTCTCATGGCGTGCCGAATGCTCCCCATTGCAAACGCCCATACAGATCTCCAGCTCATATCTTATCTTCTAACAGTGGTATTCACTAATTTAGACGCCCGGTTAAAACAAAAGGTCCTGTTGTAAGTTTTTCTTATTTTGAAACTGGTATACATGTCACTGTTCGTCGTATAAGGTGTTTGGTACTGACACGAGACAAGCCTTTCCTGATTGTTACGAGAAAGAGAGAGCGAGAGAGAGCTAACTCAGTATTGACTTACATTTTTTTAGCAGTTATGCCAATCGTTCTTATGCGGATTACAAGCTCGTCTCGGGTGAATTTGGGGGTGCGGAGTGGGGATAAGCCTGGCAAGCAGTAGAACGCTTTGGCTCGCCTACCCGGCGCTAGATGTCCCAAAATAAAATGCGCGCGAAGGCTACATCTACAGTATTAATCTATAACGGTTTCCCATCACAGCATTTAGATAGTACATAACAAGTAGAAGTTAGACAATACAGATAAGTAAGTGACCCATTATACCACAGTCTTGTTGCAGAAGATTAGATAGCCAAATTTCTTAGTTGTTATAGTTGGAGGAAGAGGAACAACAATTCTGTGGCTTGTGTAGCAATGTAACAAGCGTGATCTAATAAAGGAAAGAAGCTTAAAGATAAATAAAGGCAAAATCCAAAGCTATCTGATAATTTGGAGAAGATGAATAAAAGGAGAAGAGTATGGTTATTGTTAAAACCATTTCGGCTCTATTGGCCATTTTGAAGTTATGCACATGTCATTGGCTTCCCCGTGGGGTCGACCCCCGGGCTAACCAGGGGGATTGTAAAATCAGTCAAGCAAACTTGAAGAATTTCCCCGGAGGGGTCGGGGAATCTCTCAAGACAAAGAACCCTGGGTTAGGTGTCTCTCAGTCCATTACTTAGTCTCTGTTCAACCTAAAAGCATCAAACTTGGTCAAATGGCCAATCTCAACGTTATCTTTTATGTGATGGGGACAATTAATCAATTGGTTAAAATTTGAAACTCGCACCAGTTCCCTGCGCAACTTCGAAATGGCGTTACAGTCATGGTGATGGAATTAAAGTTGAACAAAAGTAGCTTATGTATCAAGGCAGATTTTGCGTATATATTAACAAGGCAGTGAATGGATGTAATTAAAGGAAGGAAAACGAATTATAGAAGAGATCTAAATCTCTAGAGGTTTTAATTTCGTCATTTATGCTGAGGGCTACAGTTCGTAATTGTATAAAGTTTCAAGAAACGTTATTTGCGACCAATTGTAATTGCGCTCAATAATCTCAACGTTAGTGTGAAAAGCATACATGTTAGCTCAGTTGGTAGAGCACCGGACTGGCGTGCGGGAGGTCGCAGGTTGAAACCCCGGCCGCACCAACACTCGGGGCTTTAAATAATTGAGCAGGAAGTGCTGCCTTTGTGATGACATCTACAAATGGTTAGACTTTCTAGTCTTCTCGGATAAGCGGATAACGATAAACCGTAGGTCCCGTCACACAGTACTTTCACTTAATCCGACTCTGTGGGACGTAAAAGAACCACTAGGGACAATTGGAAAATTGTGCATACCTACAGGGAAAAATTGTGGCCACGCCCCTCGAAAGAGCACCTTCAAGTGTCACGCCAATGTCACGCTCTTCGTTTGGAACTTTCAGTGAGTGAAACGCCTCCTAACAATGGAATCAAAACAATCGCGAGCTCATTTTCCGAGTTCAGTGTCTCGTTACCACTTTGATTTTATCTCAGTTCCCTGCTAACACAACCACTATCCTGTTACAGGCTCTCAAATAGTGGGGAACAGAGTGACGTGGAAACAAGGGAAGGGGTGGGGGTAAAGAGGTGTTTCTGTACCCGAAGCTATGTGCTACGAGGCGCGAAGAAGACAGTTGACAGTTAACAGTGTTTTATTGGACAAACTCTCTTCGCAAGAGGCTGTTGAAGACCTATCAGTCAGATATGGCCTGGTATTTACTTTCCGACAGTGCCTAAGAGTCGTATCTACGGGGCCCTACGTAGTATAAATAAAATTTTTAAGCGACACTAAGTACTAGTTGTTCGAAAGCGAATTTACACCAACCAGTGATTGAGAGTTAACCGAAGTTTTCATCTCGCTAGTTAAGAATGTTTCTAAAAGCAAGTGTTTCGCGCAAGTTGAAGTTACGCTCGAGTCAAAACTTACAAGCGAAAACGTTTTGGAAAAATCTTTACTGAAACAGTAATTAAACTGGAATCAGTTCACTCAAGCCCGGGATTAGCACAGCTGGGCCGTGGTGATAAAACCGTGGATTAATTTTGTTCTACAGAAAACCTCTTCAAGGCATTTTTTATGAATCTTGGGAAAAATCCGCAAAAATCTCAAACCCTACAAGCGGGTTGTAACATCCGGTAGGCTACAAATTTACTTATTACTAACATGTACTTCTTTTTACTGACTATCTACATCAGGACGACATTCAAAATATATTCCAACATAAGTACTCAATTCGAGTGAAGGGTAAAGGTTATTTTTCATCTTCCGGCAACAGATGCTGAAGAAAGCTCTGGAGGAGTCGTGTAGCGCTGAATAACCCTCCTTGCTTGTTACGCAACACGTAGACCTTCTGATGCACTTCCACCAGAGCTAGTAACCTGTGAAGCCACGAGAAAATTACTTGTTACTGAGCAGCAGTTTACAGATATTTTCAATTGAGTGTCGAAAGCAATTTCAGTTTGCTTTGGTTTCGCTTCACCTCGCTCTGTGATTGGCCGGCAAAACTCGCGCCACTTTCGCAATCAATGACAAGTGAGCAAAACTAATCGTGACTTTGCTGGCACGAATTTTCTCGCGCTTGACGAAGTTTCCTTGTGTTTGTTTCGAATTTTGATTGGTGCATTGCGCTGCTAACGCGACTGTTGTGAAGTGCTGATTTTACGACAATCACTTGAAAACCGCTCGGTAAGGCTACGTTTAAAATGAACCGATTCCCTTTTGGACCCGTCGAAAAATTTAGCTTTACTGTAACTGAGGAAGTTGCTGGTTCGTAATTTAACGAAGTGTATTTACCTATAGCCTGTTCCAGGCTCTCAGCTATTTGGGGCGAGCGAGAACAAGCGAAGAAATTTAGCGGGTCTGGGAGAAGGGAAATTAAGCGGAAGCGAAGGGAAGGGAGCCTGTGAGATTTCTTTAACAAACCCCTTCCGCCTTTAACTTCCGCCTACATTCGCTTCGCCCTCTCCCCCCAGTCTGCGCTCTACTTTTTTCCCTCGCCCAAATATCTGAGGGCCTGGAACAGGTTAATTTACCTAACAACTTGTTAATAATACTCACTTGTTCGCTAAGTCGGTCTTGTTAATAATGGGTAAATCTTCAAGGGAAGGAGTCGAGTTTTCTTTTCGATTTAAAAGTAACAGACGACAAATCCTACGAGAACAAAAACGTACAAGTGTAAGAAAAACAAGCTAAGGGACAAGCGCAAAACACGCATGTTCGCTTATCTGTGGAAATTTAGTAGCGATTCTTTCTACATTGTTTCACATGTATACCTAAATGTTTGCTCTTCTCTCTGTTTTAAGGTCAAACCGACTTGAAGAAATCATAGTAGGTTTACCAAAACCTTTATCCCAGTCTACAGCACGCCATCTTCTGCCCTCTTAGCACTGACATTGGTCTGCCAGGGGGTCTGGTGCACCATGAACCAAGTCAATAGACCATTTTACAGTTCTTTGCCCAGTACCCTGGCCTTTGATTGAATGCGAGGCTGGGGGTGACCTTGTTTTGATAAAAACCTACCTGCTTTTCTTATGGAAATTATCAGGCTGGTTAAACACTAGTTAGCATAAGAAAAAACATAATTTACATAAGGAAAGTAGGTGGGTTTTTATCAAAACAAGGTCACCCCCAGCCTCGCTTTCACCGACAACTGTAAAATGGTCTATTGTTAGTCTCTTGTTTTCATTCATTGTGTTTGATTTATTGTATCGTACTGGTGTATTGTTTCTCCATTGTTGTGTGCTTTGTGATGTCAACTGTGAATCTGGTATATTGTGCACCAGCCTTGGTCTGGCGTTACAGAAAACATCCAAACTTAACATAAAGCAGTGACGATGATCCATTACCTGCTAGCGATGAGTAAGATGTCCACCAACACGACGAGCTCCTTCACAATATCTGTCTTCTGTTTGCACTTCAGCTCTGCTGCTATAAATGCCTTGTGACACTGACGGATTTGACGCATAGCTTTCTGAATTCAGAGAAGAAGTAAGTAAGTTAGGAAACACATGTGGGACAGGAGTGTGAGATGCTTAAAAAGAGTTTTTTTTTTTTTTTTTTACCAAATTCTCACGAGTAATCTTAATGAAATTTTACATAAGTCAAAAGTTTTTTTTGGCACGAAACAACTTTTTGATACCTGCAGACTTTCGGAGGTAACATTATTGATACCAGATGAGGTTTTACACTCCAAAATCTGCCACAGCAACGTGCTTCCAGGAGCATGCGCGATAGGATGAACTCTGCTGATGTCCGCGGCGACACACGACCCTTCGACATCGTCTTTGAGCAAAATCGAGTGAGTAGTGCCCAGGTCCATTAGCGCGCGGCCAAATGTCCCAGATGTATCCAAGAACACGTGACGACTTAACACATCAGGGAGAGACGAACGCACAGATAACTGAAATGAGACAAGCAGGTTTAGTTGAACAAGTTGGCAACAACGATTAATGAAGCCCAATCTGTTCATTTCAAAGTTGGGTTCATTCGGACCTTTAATGCTCAATGTTTCTTAAGTCCTCGAACTCAACTTGACTCACCAACTCTGTACCAGCCTTCCACGCTAATCCGGCACCTGCAAGTACTGCTGGGATACTGACGCTTAGGGGATTCACGTGACCAGGCAACGACCAATCACAGATGAGGACTCCGAGAGCGTTGCAGGCGACAGCTGTTTGTACAGCATTGTTCATCACTGAAATGCTTTCCTCCGAGTTACCACAAGCGCTGCAAGAAAGAGCAGAATTCTAGTAAGGTTTCGCGGCTCAAGATTCTCTTCTTAACTGATGTGGTAAGAGTCGTAACGTTTGCTTAAAATAAAATGGTAAAAACGCAAATTGTATAACGAATAACTGCAAGTATTGAACACATAAATTTATCAAAGTTTGATCGATTAGACTAAAATTGTGCCCCGACTGGAAAGTTAGAAGCAGCTTGAGCAGCAAAACATGATGCGATCATTTGAAATGATAAAGCTTATAGATTTACCTGTTCCATGAACCTGTCCCAGGGCAAACGAAGAAGCTGACACTGTAAAAATAAAATGAACAGATGAATAAATCAGAACTACTTTATTTACTTCAACAAACGACTGAACAAGCAATAAATACAATACAATACAATACAATACAATACAATACAATACAATACAATTTAACCACGCTGGCCAAACACAACAGAAGTTGAAACGATAATTTAGTGATCCTCTTAGCAAGAAAGTAATACTCCTTTGATTTTGAGTTTGCTTTACAACATATACTTAGTAAAACAAAAACAAAGAAACAGTAAAAAATCGCGCTCGCTTTGGTAAGGCCGGCTTATGTGTATGGCTTTGTACTCTGATTCGTTCATTGCACTGTTTACTGTGTGTGTTGTGATTGGTCAGAGTACGACACATATTGAAAACGAGATCAAAACTGCCTGTCACGTGATACTCACCCTGCATCCACCAGCGGTTTACAGAACTTGAGAAAATCATGATCAACCTAAACAAAGAGCAACTGCGTAAGTTTGATTAACTGCTCTAAAAGACTCGAAGAATCCCGAGAAAATTAAACAAAACATTCAGGGGTACCGTGTGCCCATATTCCATAGCTATGACGCCAGGGGGGAGATTCCACAACTGCTCAGGGTCCCCATGAAAGGTGTTGGCCCAAAACTGAAGCGTGCGTCCATGTTTGCAGCACGACTGGTGCACGGATTTAAGGTAGCTCATGTACACTTCATCTGTTCCTTTCTCCTGAAACACAAGCAAAGATATTTAAAACCATTTGTACCTTCTAAAGTACCGATTTATAAATCCAGCAGCCGAGTTAAGCAAAGGAAACAATGATAGGGAAGTTTAGAATATCTGGTATCATTTGAATGGTCACTCTTAAAGAATTCCAAGTCGTTTTAACAGGCAACGTTTATAGTCTTGACGATGCACGGACGACCACCACAAGTAGCTTTGCAACTTAAGAAAATGCGAAGGATATAGCTTGGAAAAAAAGCGTTTTAACCCTCATTAACTCTGATCACTGCTTAAAAAAGTGAAAGCATCAAATGAAACGCTTCAGAAACATGTCTTGACTGAGCAACATGTTTTCCAATGAGAACGTTTGCTTTTGTGATAGCAGTTTGGCAAATGTCATTCTAGATGTTTAAAGGAGCTCGGTCATGGTATTTTGGGTCATTATTAGAGACATTAAAAAATGCATTTAAATAATGGGAAACAGTGAAAGAACAATTTGTCAGGGAAGATAAGCACCAAAGAGACAATAATAAATGCAAATATGGCGAGGATGGTGAAGGATGGAGAAGATTGAAACGGATTACAAATGACCATTTTGAAAAATTGAGGCTAAACTTTTCAAAATCCAAAGATCGTGATGTAGCTCCTTTAACTAGCAGAAACTTGAATCAGCACCTCGACAACAGCTTGTGATTTGCCTTTCCCAAACTCCGGAGAAGAGTCTAGACCAACATGAACAAACCTAAATAAACAAAAAACAAGAAGATTTAAAAAACCTCAAACTACGTTTGCTTGTAACTCGGCTCTTCACAAAATTCCAAAGCGTTTACCTTGATGATGAAAAACATGGAAAAGCTTGTGAATGGAGATTGTGCACCAGATTAATGCTGTCATCGCTCGTTGGACATAGGCAACAAGGCTGTCTGTTTAAATCATAAAAGTACACCACGGGTTGAATAAATGAACTTCAATGAACATTAATAATTCATGAGGGACATACATATGGGTTATTGGCCAAGCGTGAGGTCAAGATGGCGGGAACACGCAAAAAAAAAAAAAAGACCAATATCCCGCCATCTTCCGGACCGAACAAGCTTGGTCAATAAAGGATTTATCATATGACTCAGACTGTGAAACGCGGGACGAACGGACAATCCCGAGTGGTCAAGATGGCTCCATCTTCACCTCGCGGGTAGCCAGTCTTGACCGCTGAAAGAGCCAGTTATGTAATAAAAAAGTTAATGTTTAAAGGGTGTCTTTATATGCGATACAGACACGGCTACATTTTACGTCCGCTCTTCATGGCTAAAGTGACCCAAAATCTTAATATTAGTATAAGAATGGATAGATGTACAGTAAAGCTTTTGAAGCCGAGCAATAAATTCGCAATTTGCATTTTATCAAGTCCTAAAACACTCGGCTACGCCTCGTGTTTTAAACTCGATAGCACACTCCTGCTATTCGAGGTCTTGATTTTTTCAAGTCACTTATCTCGAGGTTCAGTGAGTTGGTTACTAACAAAATAGCTTGTGCGCAAAGTTTCCTTCCACCCTGACTGCTTACTTGTTGCATAAGAATAGTAGTGGGCTCAATAATGTATTGGAGTTGCGCCTACTATCTAAAATGGGGTATTAATCTGCAAATGCCCTTGGTCTGATTAAGGGTAGGCCTAATAAGGGTATGAAACACGATTTCAAAGAGCCCACTACAATCAATAATCAAAATTTCGACGGAACCCCACTTAGGAATTGAAAGCGGATAGAGGGAAAGGAGCAGCCACAGTTTAGGTCCTGAAAAGCACGCTTCTTCATTCCTTTGGGCCTTCGTCAATTAGTAAACGATGACGTGACGCATTCCAAG
>JAEMWC010000226.1:897500-900000 GCA_016490735.1 Pachyseris speciosa
ACAAAACAGGAAGTGAAGATGTTGGAAAAAACCTTGTGCCCTTAACCTGTGTGATCTGTTGAGGGTGTGGCCAAAGCTGAAGGAACAGGGGCTCAAGAGATTCACTGTTTGCAGGCAGTGCCGTTCCAGACAGCACCTGTGGACGAAATGAAGGCAACGGTGTGGACGGTAGGGAACTTGTGCTGGCCTGAGTTGAGGATGCAGTGCCGTCTTCAGAAGGAAGTGATTCTGTGGTAACGAAAATCAAATGCAACAGGAACATAGCACAAAATGTATAATATAGTAGCCTAATACAGTTCCGGTTTAGCTACTAATGAATGACATGTAAATCATGTGGAAAACGTGTCCTGCATTTGATCAATTCTTTGATAGATGCCTTGCAAAAATGGTCTCAAATAATATTAGTCCATTTTCAATATTTTAGTAATCTATAATAATAATAATAATAATAATAATAATAATAATAATAATAATAATAATATAAAGACTTTATTTATCCAGGGTAGCACGTAATAGCCACAGGCTAATAAACTTGTGGCCCTGATTTCAACAACTAATTACAAGTTAAAAATAGAACATCACTTAAAATTATGAATGAATAAAAACATGCGATTTAAAAAATCGAAAAATGATCATATAAAACTCGATTACTAACTATGAAAATGATGTAAAAATTGCTGGTCCCTAAAAATCTTACTCCACATGTTGTGCTTAAAACAGGCTACAGAATCCACTTTCCTAGTAGATAAGGGTACATTATTCCAGAGTCTTGAAGCGGATACTGCAAATGTGCGTCCACCTTCGGTTTCTCTTTTATATTTTGGGCAAATAGCGTTGAAATTAGCGTACCATGTATTCCATGAATGACGTTTGTGATTAATTACTAGGTGATCATCCAGGTAGCTTGGTAGAGACCCATGTATACGTTTGTACAAAATGGAGCATTTGTCTATGTTACATTGTTCATAAAAAGGAATCCAGTGTAGCTTATTAAATAGTGCTACCGATGATGCTTGGCGGTCTGCGTACAAGATAACTCGCGCTGCGCGCTTTTGCAACTTTAAAACTCTATTTAATAACTCCTTGTCGCACGATGACCAGATAACATTCACATAACTCAATACCGGGTGAATTATAGCATTATAGTATAGTAGGCGTTGCGTTGCACCTGTTGCAATTAGCGCACCTAACCTATTGAAGAGTGAAGATTTGAATAAAAAAAAGTATTAAAAAATAATATTAAATTTTGTATTTTAGCGACCATCACAGAGGGGTCAATAGGTAATTGTGTCAACATAAAGAGATTCAAAAGCAAACATTTTGAGAGAGTTTAGTCAGGCTTCCTGGAAATTAGCATGCATTATTACCATTATTTTTTCAAGAGTTAATAAAGGTATTATTGTAATAGTATAATAATAATAATAATAATAATAATAATAAATAATAATAACTGTTTATTAATCACCACTGCAGTTAAAAACTGAATTACAGGGTTAAATACACTACTAAATAATATTAAAATTTATATACTACAGTGCCCTTGATGAAAGGTAATAAATGAGCTGGAACACTTTGTGTGGCACATGTTCCTGCTGTTACATGCCATGGTATTACTGATCGTTGTTGTGCGGAAAAGTGTAGGGGTAAATCAATGGCGAGGAACAGCCCGAGCGAACAATGAACACACAGAGAGAGAAGCACAGTAATCACATATATTCAAGATGGCGGTATTTTTCTCTTACATCAATTGCATGTGACTTGCGCGTGAGCCTAAAATCATAACAACAACTGCATGACACAAGTACCGCGGTTACACTTATGAAATATAAGAAGCAAAACAAAACCTAGAAAAGTTCAAAGTTCATAAGGACTATTCGACAATCGTATTTGACCTGAGATTGTAGTCGTGGGTGTGTTCAAGTGACTATGTTATTAAACCTCCCATCACTGGGCAGATGAATACCTGAATTCAAATGTTGGTTTGTAGAGTCGCCATTTGTGATGGGTTCAGATTCTTCCACAGGTGAGGTGAGAAGTTGCTTCATATCTTCAGAGGTTGCTATGTCCAGTGCTGTCTGGTCCTTGAATGGTCTGACAAACAAAAAGAAAAGCGGCATTTATTTAGCATCCACAGAAACAGAATATCTGGAGTGACAGCAGAGATTCATTTGGAAGAATGCATCCAGCAATTTAAGTCTGAAACCATAAAGAGTAACGGCATACAGTGAACTCTCTCAAAGCGGACACCCCTGTTAAGCGGACACCTCTCCAAGAAACCTTCAATTCTTATTGATATTAGATCTATGGTATACCACTGACAGTGGCCAAGGCATTCCACATACACTGTACAGGTGTACATACCCTTCTTTAGCCCTGATATCCAATGCTGCACCATGTTGCAGTAGTATCCTGGCAATGTCTAAGTCTCCTCTGGTGACGGCATCATGCAATGGCGTCACTCCAGCTTTATTGGTTATATTCACAGTAGCTTGATTTTCTG
>JAEMWC010000226.1:907500-922500 GCA_016490735.1 Pachyseris speciosa
TAACAAAAAGGATCATTTCATCTACTTTTAGATTTATATGTTAGTCTTAGTGAATACCGTATTATTTGTATTATTTGTATTTATTTGTATTATCTGTATTATTTGTATACATTAGTTCTAAGTTATTATTGCAATTTTCATACATGTAATTCTTAATGTTTAGTATAGAAGGTCCACATCAGCCCTTTGGCTGCCTTTAACACAACCTACTTATCAAATAAAGTATGTATGTATGTATGTATACTGATAATATTGTTGATAGTCATTGTCATTATCGATGGGTCCCAGATCTGCAGAATTTCTCACTTCTTCTAATTGTTGCTGTGTGGTGTACTGTAAGTGATTCTCTCCACCAGACCTCTCAGGTAAAAAGAATAGTTCATCTGGTCAACCAGGCACAGTATCGTGTCTGGATTGTCGGATATAGTGGGTGTTCCAATGCAACACAACAAAATCCAAGTCATGCTGCAGAAGTTCATTAAAACAAAACCAGATACATTCATTGTGGTATACATTTCCTGGCAAAAAGACCCCTCTGTCTACCAGGTCTTTAAAGAAATTAATCCACCATGTTGTACGAGATTTTTTTAAATGCGACCACCAACATTCAACTCTTTGATTACCTGTCGAGGGGCCATATCTGTGAGCCATCTCTCCAGTAAATTCATCATTGCCATTTGCTCTCAAAAGACACTGCATGGTTGCCATTACTACATTTTCCGTTCCTGGGTCTGTCCTGAGAAGCTTCGGACAGCCTTGAAGCTCACTGACACAATCAAGAAAAAAGTTCCCTACAATAGATGGGTTGTTATTGCTTGGTGTGACTTTTAACCACAAAACCCTGCGGCTGTATCCATCAACAGCCCCATGAATGGGGAATCCATATGGTTTCAGTTTATCATATCCATCAACGTGCCAGCACTCGTTGGGCCCGCTTGAGGAATAGGTTCTTCTCTTTAGACGATGTTTTCTACGTTCTTCTGTGCCGACGGGGTCCAGTTCCTTCAATAGACTTTGCACTGTACTTCTGGGAATACAAAGGCCGTATTTGAGGCGAAGTGTATGCCACATAGCCCGGTACCCAGACATGCAGCTTGGGCCATCCAATTCTTCTCTGATTACCTTTCTCACCTCGTTCTGGTTCAGATCTGCCGAGTTTCTCCTCTTTAACCCGTAGTCAATAAGTCTCCGTTTTAATGTTGACAGCGAAATGTGAATACCGTGGAACCTTTCAAGGAAGCTAACAATGGTGTCGTACTCAAAACCAGCCAAAAAGTATGTTTCGATGATATTTTTCTGGCTGTCAACGTCGCAGCTTCCTTGGGCGGTATTTGTGGCAAGCTCCAACCCACATTTCGGGCAAAAAACAAAACTTTCTTGCAGTTGTTGTCCACAGGTGGAACAAAACATGGCGTCGAAGGAAAGAGAGAAGCTGCGTAACCGTTCCTTTTTCTCTGCCAACACTTGGGGTCCTGGGGCGAATGTGTTGTGAAGATTTCGAAATGTGTTGCGAAGATTTCGAAATGTGTTGTGAAGATTTTGAAACGTGTTGTGAAGATTTTGAAATGTGTTGTGAAGATTTCAGAATTTGTAGTGAATTTAAAAAGTATTTCGAAGAATTTGGAATGAGTTGTGCATAATTTGATATGCGTACTTAATAATTGGAAATATGTTGTGAGATAATGCGTAGTGACCCTTGTGGGCCACCGTAACGAACAGTAGAAAAGCTTGCTGAAAACTAGTGAATTTATGATGGTTATAAGCGTAGACCTATCAAACAAAATTAATGTTTCACACGATTGATTTGGCACAGGCTACCTATACACTTAGATACAACTTCGGTCACATGTTCGTCAAAACTAAGGTGAGAGTCCACGATGACCCCCAAATCTTTTGCAGAACAAGACGGTAGTATCTCTTTGCTGAGTAGCGTAACTCCAAAACCCTTCGGCACACGAGCTAACATCTGAGGGGTTCCAAGAAGCAATAGCTTAGTCTTGTCTAGATTAATCAGCAAGCTGTGTGTGTAACACCAGGCAGCAATCCGCTGCAAATCCTCGGACAGATGTTCCACAGCCATGGCTGTCTCCTGGACAGGAAACGAGAGATAGAGCTGGGAATCATCCACGTAACTCTTTAGCGAGCACAGGTTAGGGACAGCTGGAAGATCGTTGATGTAAATATTAAAAAGGGCTGGCCCCAAGATCGACCCTTGAGGTACACCGTAAGCTACTTGGCACGGACCTGACACCTCACAGCCAATTCTCACCCGCTGGTTCCTGTCCGTTAAATAGCTTCTAAACCATTCCATGGCCTGCATAGACACACCCAGTTCTCGAAGTTTACGTAATAGGATCCCATGCTTGATGCTGTCAAAAGCCTTCGACAAGTCCAACAGAACCAACGCTGTGACTTGTTTCCGATCCATTGCTTCGAGAATCATATCAGACATGAAAATATGAAGTGTACATGAAAATATGAAGTGGTTGAATAGGGGATACCATGATTTCGATCAATTTTAAGGTATATGTTGTAGGTCAAAATGATTTTAACCTGTGAGTCAAAACAAAATTCCTTTGTCTTCTAGCCCCATTATTCAGGATTCATGAATAATTAGGGTTAGAAGACAAAGGAATTTTATTTTGGCCAAGCTTAAAATAATTTTGACCTACAACATACACATTAATTTCTTGATTTAGTATGGTCTAAATTAGCTCTTGTACAGAACATTAACTTGTAACTTTATTTTCCACTGGTTTTGAATTTGCATGTTGCTGCAGCATGTAGTCAATCAAGCATGGAATGTTAAGAATATTCCAGAAACAATGACCATTTCTCCTACAAAAATAAACACTTAAATTTGTGTAATGGATAAGAATAAATTATGAGGATCAGATAGTAGGAATATTCAACCAAGGTGCAGAGATAACAAATGTATATATTAACCAACTAGAATGAACTAACAATAATTATCAGTTCATTTTAGTTGGCTAATATTATTATTATTAATAGGCATCACTTTTAATTTGCATTGGTTATGTAATCACAATGGAGCATTCAAGATTTCTTTCCATAAAACACACACACAGACAAACACAAAAACTGGTAATCCTATGTGCACAATGTAGGGACCACATCATTAATCTTCGTCAGCCATTTTCATTCAGTCTTAGTACAAACGTTTGCTGTTATATTCTTATCAAAAGCCTTGATTATTATAATACCAAATTTTGAAGGCCTGATATTGCTCGTATTAAAAACCGACTCCACAGGAATTAACAATATTGAAATATTTACCAGTATCTGGTCCACAAATATTTATGTAATGCAGTTTGAGCTGTGGTTTGTTAAATGATTTGATACTCGTGGACTGTGAAATAAACTTACTTTGAATTTGCTGCAGCTTGCAGTAATTCTTCATTATAAACGCCTAGGATTTTTTTGTCTGTACAGTAGTCAAAGGGAGTGGCTTCTTCACTGTTTGCAATGGTGGGATCAGATCCTGCTGCAAGCAATGCTCTTACAGCATCTGCATAACTAAGCTGAAGTGAGCAAGAACATTAAAATTTAGTACACATATAAGTCCTGTGTGTATTCATAAAAGACAACTTTGCTGAAGATCATCACTGATTAGCCTACAGAATCTGGTAAACTATACAGGAAACATAGAAGAACTGTTTGAGACATTAAAATATTACAGAATTCTTGATGGATAATATGCAGGATCCTTTAGAGTCCTTGAGTATCATGGCAAGATCTGTCAAGATGTGTACAGCATCCATCAAGATCTCTGCACGATTATTGCAAGATTACACATGAACCTTAAAGATTTTTTATGCACTGGTATTGAGCATCCCAGTCAAGATCCTAATGCAAATTCTCAAAGATGATTGATTGGGGAAGAGATTTTTTTAGAATTTTACCAAGGGAACCCAGAGTAAAGGTGCTATAAAACATCCTCTTCCTAGTTAAGGATAAGTATGTCATCAAATGAAGAATGATCCTCGCACTGGTCAATGCAATTTATGCAATTGTGAAAAAAAGCCTGAAAAAAATTCAGTACTTCAACAGGGTTTGAACCTGTGACCTTGCAATACTGGTGCAATGCTCTAACCAACTGAGCTATGAAGTCACTGACATTGGGGGCAGGTCAATTGTGGGTTCATTAGTTCCCATGAAAGAGACGAGTGTATATATGTAGCAGGTAAAAATTAAATTCAGGTAAAAAAATTTTAACTTGTAGGTTGAATCCCAATTCTTTTTGTCTTCTAACCCTAATTATGAATAATCAGGGCTAGGAGACAAAGGGAGTTGAAAAAAAGTTTAAAACCAAGATTCACAATGCCTTACTTTGGTGGCCAGATGGAGACAAGTCCCCGCATCATTATCAACATAGTTCATCATCATTTTTAGGATATCATAAGGGTCGTCATATTCATCATAATAAAACTGCTTTGGAACTCCAAGCTGCGCTTCCTCCTCCTCATCATCATCATCACCAAAGAGGCCATCTTCTTCTCTATCTGTTAAAAATGTAATAGCCAAGAGGCAGAAATGAAAAATTGTCTTGCAAAGATTTTAGAGGCACAATAATTTGATAAAGTTTGTACAGTTTTTATCAGTCATTTTGGTTGACAAGCGCATTTTAGATCATTTTCAGCTGCACAGGTATTAAAAAATGGGCACATCATATGACATTCTGAAGGCTTGTATTTTGAGACAAAAATTGCTGCAACGTTTGATTCTGTGTTCACTACCTGATGCTCTTATAGTAAGTACAGTGTACACTTGAAAATTGTCCCAACAGTAAACCTTCTTTCTGCATCAGGTATAATACAAAGAAAAACAATACACACCTTGTCATCAGGTATGCTAAACAAGCAAACTACTTGAAGCAAAAGCAAAAAAAATTTATGGATAATTTAGCATATTATCCAAATATAATAACCAAGGTTTCCCTTATTTTTATTCTTAATTTTTTATCCAAATATAATTACAAAATATAAATAAACTGAACGATAAGTTATTTTTCACGGTCTCTTTTCATGCATCACTGCACTTTGCTTGCGACGAATAGTATAAAAGATTTGTTTGCATAATTTAGTTTGTTGGACGATATGAAAAGCTTTCCAGTTCATCGAGGGCAAAGGATAATATTTGACCAGTTATCTGCTGTAGAGCTGTCATACTGCTGTCAAAGTATCATTCAATAACCATTTACCGTACGTACCAGTGTCGGTTAAGAACTCATTGAATGTTTGCATGATTTGCATGATTATAATTTTAATACACATGTGAATTGTGAAGCAGGGCACGAACCTCATCTCTGTTTTTCGATGCTTCCAATAAGGAAAGTTACAACTCTTTCCTCATGTCAAAAGCAAATACCAATTTCTTTTTTCCTAAACTTGGTGAAATCTGAAGTTTGATGTGCACCTGTTTACAAAGCACTAAGCTTAAAATATTTTCTAAATTGAATTGAACACTACGTTATGTACGTTCCGCGTCTGCCCTCAGCTGTTAGCGAATAAATTTTGCAATATTGATTTTCAATTAAAAAAAAAACGAACGAAATCTTTAAAATATACGTTTTAACGCTTCAAGTCAAATGACAGTATTGACTGAAAACAATTTCCTCTTACAATCGGCGGCTGTGGATAGTATGCTTCGAATGATGTCTGTTCGTCCAAGAAGAATGGCTGATCTCAGGTTAGACACGCTTTCTTTCAAGGCTTCCTCGTCGTCCATCATGTTTCTGGTTGCGCTTAACTCAAAGGCCTTTGAGTCTAGCTATACCATACACGTGAGTGTAAGACAGGAATAAGTTTATCTAATCGCCCGGCTTGTCTTGCCACCTTTGCCACGTTCGATCAACAAGCGAGCCTGTGGCACCTAACCAGTAAGCGGTAACGCACTGTCATATAAAACACCTGAAAATTCCCTGGTAACATTTTCAACTGAATATACATCTTATTCCAAAATGGCGGAAAATTTATTATTCTTTTGTTTGCATGTTAATTAGCCCTCTTTGCCTCATTTTCACTTCAAAATTCTTTTGTATTTTGTACATGCTGACGAGGCAAAGGTGGCTAATTAACATGTAAACAAAAGAATAATAATGGCATAAGGTGTACAAGAACGGGAAGGCTTTTCTTAGAACCTCCTACCGCTCAGGACGGGCTGATACTCAGGTTACTTTTGATGAAATGGTGTTTGCAGTACATTTTCCCAGAGATTAGCCGGATAATCGCTTCTAAATCACATCAAAAAGTTAACTTATTTTCTATTATATCATCAACACCAGTAATCGCGAGGTCACGGGTTGAAGTCTTGAATTTTTTTTTCAGGCTTCTTTTCGCAATTGCATAAACTGCGTTCACAACTGCGAGGATCATTCTTCATTTGATATATATATAGACAGTTAAGTAAAACGTTAACATTATCAGAATTCTTTAACTGGCTGGACATCACGGCAAACTCTTATTATTATTATTATTATTATTATTATTATTATTATTATTATTATTATTATTATTATTATTATTATGTACTAGCCTCCTTTGCAGCCATTGTTTGTGTCTGTGGGGAAATCCAGAAAGGAGCGACACAAACAATACGTCATCGTTCTTTTTAGCCTTTTCAAATCTTAAAGTGATTTTAAGTAATGCCTTTTTCGCATTTTTTAACAGCCAATTTCAAAGTCACTTCCGTTCTTCAAATATAATAATTTCTAGGGAAAAAACCATCACTCGAAATGCTGTAAATCAATGAAATTAATTAGTAGGCTTCCAGTACTATATCGTCATCATCATCTTACTTTATTTAACGTGGATATACACTTAGCTTGAGAGCTAGTTGACAGGTATTCCACCTAATAACTAATGAAAACCTAACAACTGAACAACGCTAATATCACAATTCATCAGATAAAATCACATATTAAATACTAATTAAAATAATTTAAAACTATTATTACAATATTGCCGCCGCAGTTAAAATACTATTAAAACTAATGTTACAAATTTACTAATCCCCGAAATTTAACGATCTAATTCTGTTTACTATTTCATTGGTGCCTACTTTTATTCTAATGTTATTTAATAGCTCATTCCATTTCTTGGCTGCAAAATATTTCCATGCCTTGAGTCCATAAAGATAAAACATATTCTTGGCGCCTGAGATTGTACTTAAATGAGCGTAAATTAATAAGATTCCTAATTGCCCGTGGTGCTAATTGTTCAATATGCTATTATGTATTGTTAATAACATGTCTTGAATTCTTCGAGATTCCATGGAGCGTAGTCTTATCCTTTCCAAGAGATGCTGATAGGATGCATGTATCTTTAGCTTCATCTGAGTATTGATTTCGCTTAAGATACAAGCCATTGAAGCAAGGCGCGTGTTAATCGAAGGGACAGTCTGTGGCTTTTTGTTATTCCTGACTGGGTTCACCATCACAGTTTCTGTCGATACTAACCCACTTTTACTTGGATGTTATGATCGCTGCGAATGCGATTAGCACTCGAGGGATGGGAGAGGTGGGAGGCAAGTGCTCTCACCACTACGCCCCCCGGGGGGGTACTCCCAGAAAAATTGGGCATGGGTGTGCGGCCCGTGTCCTGAAACCCTTACCCTATTTCAGACCAAAATCTTCGATTTTCCCCACCCTATTTCAGACCTGATCAAAAATTCAATACCCTATTTCAGACCTATTTCACGGACACGGTTGGCGTAAACACAATTTGAGAAGGGCATTTGTTGATGGTCTTATCGCCTAATGGTGAAAACGTAGCTACTTCTTTAAAAAAATCCAATTCAAGTCTACAGTGCTCAAACCATACCCTATTTCAGACCAAAATGGTAAAAATTTATACCCTATTTCAGACCAAAACGGCTAAAAAACATATCCTTTGGGGCCGCAAATACCTATACTGAACCTATATAAGGGAGTATCCCCCGGGCACTACGCCATCCCTGTTCCCCTGACTTGAATCTAACTTTCTGATACTGACGGTATCGAATTTCTCAAGGAAGACTAAACGTTTAATTTTCTGGAAGAAACATAATTCACAACTCTATGCAACTCCCGATCTATTCTGCTCTATGCTCGCCAGTTCACGCTACAACAACAACAACAACAACAACAACAACAACAACAACAACAACAACAACAACAACAACAACACAATAATAATAATAATAATAATAATAATAAAACTTTTACTTACCCTCGACAGTGTTTATAGCACAAGTGCTAGTGTGGCCGAGCAAACAACGGAAACAAATAATTCAAATTGAACATAACATTGTTAAGAATCCCAGCTGGCCGTAGGCAAACCAGTTCGCTATTTACAAGTGTGGCCGAGGATTTGAACTCGGGACTACCGAGACACAAATCCAGGTAGTAGTCAGAGCGGGACTCGAACCCGGGACCGCTGGATTGTGCATGCGAGTCCTACACGCTGACCACTGGGCCACACTGCCTCCTATATACTCACATACTATAGCGACATGCTGAAAAAGCTCAAGCACGGAGAAAGTTTCCGTCTGGCTTGAGCGGCTTTGAAATTAGCGATCACGGATGGGTCTTAACAGAAGTGGAAACACAGACGATGCATACCCTTTGTATCAGTATTTCTTCAAAGGGTTTAACCGATCAAAAGCATGACCTTGCGTTTTAATTAGAAGAGTTGCGAACTGTTACTGATTCTTCTCTGTGCCATGGAGAGGAGGTGTGTGTACATTTGTCGGAGTTTAAAGAGAACGGTTTAGAAATATTATTTCCAACAATGTTTCTTGTCCATCATCCCTACTATTGTGCTTCTCTTGATTAAAAATGCAAATTCATACTTTTCAATTAAAAGTAATCATTTAAAGAGATGAATGCATGGTATGGGAATACAATCGTTTTCTTTTGTCTTGCAAATAATTTCTCGATTGTTTCTTTTTTTCAGTCATCTTTTAACGTAAATATAATACAGTGTATTGTCTTCACGCTCCCTTTTCTTGATCACTTGTTTGTTAATTGTTAATAACTCGTTCCATTTTTTTTATATTTAATGTTTATTATAATAGGTAATATTGTACAGTTTTCAGCGGTGTTCTCTTTAATAAATAATTGTTTAGTTTTTTCTTCCACTGAAACTCTCTTCACTGTTTGAAGGTGAGCGCTCCGTTTCTTTTCTAGCATCATGGCGTAAAAAGCTCATAGCACCAGTCTTTCACGGACCACGGTACTTGCGTTGTGATCATGTTCGAATTGTACTTGACATGTTCTTTCATGTACTTTAGTTGACACCAAAATTTCTTTCAGTTTATAAAGTAGAAAGTAGGAATTCAGTTCACCATTACTCCCCTCCATGGCTTCTTCTACCCCCACTTTTTCTTCTCGTTTCAGTTTGAAGTGTGTTTTCAATTTTCATTTAATTCTTTTCGGCTTTTTATTGTTCCTGTACGAGCGTGTTTATCGATATCTTTCCGGCTTTGTTATGAGCAGATGTATATGTCTTTCGCGTGTAACAGGCAAACATTTGCTTCTCTCCCCAATTTCCTTGTTCATAACCTAGGGGCGTTTAGCCTGTGCCGCATGACGAAATTTAACCTTGTAAATATCGGATTTATACTACCTCTTCGACGCAGGATAGAAAATACTAAGCCCTCACTCGCCACAAATACGCCATATACGCCCGCATCTTCTGTATACAGGCTAAGAAATTATTAACTGCACTAACTTGATATGTCTGTATTGGAAAAAAAATGAAATCATTCTCTTTAATTTGGGGGTTAATAATTGCCGTCACTAATCTCACCAACCACGATCGTCTGCGTCGGTGCGTAAACGTCTCTGTCCTTTCAAATCCGTGAAAAATAGTTTAAAGTTTAGGATGTTGCCGTGGAGGTAGTTTGGACAGTAGCCTCGCAGCTACTATAAGCTCTACATTTCAGTGGCGAGGATAGTGTCGCAGCCCTGTTGTTTTAGGGCTAGGGTCCATTGTTTGTGTTGTTTGCTCTTTTGCCCCACCTGAAGGGTGGACTCCAATCAGCTGAGACCTAGCTGCGAGGGTGACCCAAGTTGGACGTAGTTAATCGATGAAAGCGCTTCGGCATCATGCTGTTGTTTTAAGGTCAGCGCTGATTATATTTACCACGTTCAGACGAGAAAAATGAATAGATGAATACGTCGAGAGAGTGGATATTAATTAGGAACTGCAGTTTTCTAAGAAAATAAAAACGAAGATGGCTCCTTGTACTGATCAAACCAGGCAACAAGACAGTTGTTAGAGTTGCGTTATTTGTGTGATTGCCACAGTAGCCTCTGGTGTGAAGGTGGGATTCTTGTTGAGCTTTGGTGTTGTTTATCCAGTCTTTCTGGGCCATTTTAAGGAGGGCAAGGACAAAACAGGTATAAACGTATAGTGATGGGTGTAAATATTGATTTGAGGCACCACGCAGGGGGAGGGGCTGGGGGCTTTAGGCCCCCCCCCCCTATCCCTTTGCAACAGTACAGTGTCTCGAGGGCAATCGTATGTTGAGTTGAGCTCTGTGGATACGTTACCCTTGTTTCAAAACACCGCTTTTTGTTGCTGAAAGTATATTTTTCACCACACTACGTTAGTTTCAAATGCATTTCTAGCCATTTCAGAGGACTTTAATTTAAAACTGAATTTTCCGGGGGAGCATGTCCCGGACTCCCGACTTGACTCACGCTAACGTGTTCGAAGTGAGCCCCCCCCCCACACACTTGCAAACTTGCTGCGCGGGCCCTGTTTGTTGTAATAGGTGCACGACTCTGGCTCGAATTTGGAATGAAAAGGCGTTTCGACTTGTGCTAGTCTTCTCTTAGTGGCTTCATCAAATCAACTGAACTGGAAGACTTCATCCAGCACAAGCCGAGATGTCTGTCTCAAAGGTTTATCAATAGGTTTATCCCAGTACAATGGAACCGTCAGTTTCATTTTACACTAAAATTTATCTTTCATCAATTAAGCGATGACAGTCCCCATAAGCTCATAATGTATGAGGACGTCTATGAGGGATGATTCCCGCCAAAATTAACTTTGGAAATTTATTCTGTTGCTGTTTGCTGATGCGCTTCTGATTGCCCATGCGGCTCTGTTGGCCCGTGCGCTCCAGTTTGCCCATGCGCCTGTTTACCGATGCGGTCATGCATCAATCAGTTCGTGTGTTCTATCATTCCCATTCGGAATTACGTTATCCGTATTCTCTCAGTTCCCTCCCTATATCTTCAATCTGCTTACTTATCCCTGGCTATTCCTTTGTCTTGAGTGTCCCCTTACCCAAATCGCTTGTAATATGCTTGTAGATTCATATTTATGAAGTTGTATTGCACTATACGTTTGCCTCGTATATTGCGCGGTAAAGTACCCCTTGGTTAGAAAAAAATCGCTCAAACCAAACGGGCAAACTGACGAGAACTCGCAACTACATAAAAACACTTCAACTGAAGGGTTGGGACCGATTAACACTATGCTATGTGACCGTTTCTGGGTGATTTTTCACTGACCGAGCGGCTAAATTTTTTTCACAGTACACTGTTAAAACTCGTTCATAGCTTCACATTCACGAGTTAAAAGCATTTCAAAGCGCTACTCTGCAACTCATTGTTCACACCAACTTGGTTAAGAACATTGTCTTAAACGCTTAAATTTATTTACGATCATTGTTTTTTTTTGTTTTGCCTCATAGCCTGGGTCGGTCCCTTAGGAATTGCTTTGATCTACTTCAATGGACCGCTGTGCGGCATCTTCATCAACCGTTTTGGATGCAGATTCACCGCAATGATTGGTGCTGTGACATGCGCAGTGAGCCTTGTGTTCACATTATTTTCAAACACTCTCGTGCTCATGTACTTTTCTTATAGCGTGCTTTTCGGTTTGGGAACTAGCTTGGTTTTCTCATCAGCCCTTGTTGAGGTGGCTAAATGCTACGAGAAAAGGTAATCATTTGCATTTGGAATCGTAGGAGCTGGTCGGCGTGCTTTGGGACTAAAGAGTCTCTGACCAACCTTGGAGAGCCTTCTTAGCGCCTTTGGATGGAGGAACACTTACAGAATAATGGCTAGCGTTATATTTGTGATTTTGCTCACTGGGCTGCTTCTACAGTCCTCAGTGATGTCCAAAATGATCAAAATGCTGCAAACTGCAAGCAAAATGACCCAAGTTTAACTCAAGAAACTGAAAAGAATCCCTTACTGCAGAAAGAGACGAAAAATCAGCGATTGCTAGATATGGGTGTCTGGAAGAACCCAGCATTCGGACAATACAGCCCGGTATTGCACTTGGTAATATTTTCATAGCTTGTTCCTTTTGGTGCTTTTTTCCTTCTCATTAATTGTTTTAATTCTCGTCTTAAGCTCATGGAATGGTAATAGTAAATGCACAAATTAAACAAAAAATATTTTTACAAAAATAACGGAGCCAAAACTAGCAAAAAATCGTTTATTCGAAAGAGACCAGAGTTACTGGCAAAGACAAAAGCGCAGATAAATAGACAGAATTAAGTATCAGTCGTTACAATTATCATGAAATACGAGCTTCAGATCATTTTATGATGTAGTTTTACTGAAACGTAAAAGCTATCCCTCCATGACAGGATCGATGTTACCAAGGAAAACGCGGGCGCCGAGAATTGAAATTGGCAGTGGAGAGCCAACATATCCTGTGACCGCGCAAGACGATTACAGGAGAATATAGTTTGAAGCTATTGACTTGATGATGAACGCTATTGACCAGCGTTTTGACCAGCCAAACTTTGATACGTCTGCGAAGATTGCGACTTAGAAAAATCCGAAGTACTAAAGTTTATGGAAAAACTGTATAACGATGATGTTAATATTTCAATGTTAACTGCCCAGATGGAAATTTTACAAGTGCTGCTGAAGGACGGTGATTATTCGTGTTTTGACGACATCATAGTAAAAAATTAAAGAGCTACCCAACCCAGAACTGATGAAAGATGTTATCACGTTATGTGAGCTCATTCTCGTAAATCCCGGCGGCAACCAGTGCAGCTGGTGGGTGAAAGATCCTTTTCGACTGCCAGGATGGCTAAAAACATGGCTCCGTTCAACGATGAACCAGGAACGATTTAGTAACCTGACAGTTTTAAACATACACAAAGAAAGAACTGACAGGCTTTCCACCATTGACAGCGCAAACGAATTTACCGACCGTAACACAAACAGAAAGCGTAATTTTGGCACTTTTCAACTATATGACATATAGTAACTTCAATATTATTTGCTTAATTATTTTCAGTTTCCGTTTTGTTAAATTTCAGAGGCGTGGAAATATTTTGAATGAATAATTAAACAATTATTGAACTCGGCTTTTGTATGATATGAAGATATGCAGATCTCGGAGGGTGTTATTCTACTCAAGCCTTCGGCTTCGGCGGCCGATAACAGGCTCCTCGATCTGCATAATTCTTCATATCATACTCAGCCTCTTCCAATAATTGCTAATTATACAGCGTTGAGTTCAAGGCAGCTCAAGCCAAATCGTTGGATTTGCGGCTTATTAAGAGTAATTAAAGGTTGATATCAGTAGTATTAAGGGACCGTTCATTTTTTATGGGGTAGGGGGGGGGGGGGGGCTGGTGGGATTTGGAGGAGTGTAATTTGAAAATTGTATGACCCCCACCCCCCCCCCCCCAATTTCCGATTTTTTTCGCATGCCTCCCCCCCCCCCTCATCAGAGTAATTTTTTGGAAGCCCCCCCATGAATAAAAAAAAAATACATCAGGTATTAAAAAAGTTACTGCATTAAAATTTCGTTTTGTTAAATTTCACGTTATTTAGTGAAAGAAAGCTGAAAGCTAGAAAGCTGTTTTTAACAAATCCTCACTCAAAAGAGTGAAAAGTCAATTTCAGCTCTTCTTGTTACTGCTCGTCATGAGCGTGTTGTAGCTGGCCGCTCGTCCACATATTCCTCGTCTGAGGCGATAAAGGCAAGAATGACATCATTTGAGTCGTCTTCAGAGTCAGGGGCATCACTCTCGTAATCATTATCAGTTTCTTCTCCCTCACTGCTTTCACCACTGCTGTCTAGTTGACCTGATTCATTGCTGCCTCTCACTTCGGCTTGACCTGTTCTGAGAGTATTCATCTGCAGGATGTGTCCCATAATTGTCTTCACTTTGTCATTCTTGCTGCTCTTCTGATGCTGTTTTAATAGCCCATGATGTTGTAAGTATTTGTTCAATTCTGGCACACGGAGCTTTTTTTAGCTTGGCGGCATCTTCGCACAAAGTAGCCCAATGATAATCATCATAGGACTTTTCTCTTGCCTCCCTACTTTCCCTTGCCCTTTCCGCCAGTCTCTTCTTTTTTTGAAACTCTATGACCTCAAGATGCTGGAGATAGTCAACCACAAACTTTGGTTTCACAATGAATTTGTCTCCAAATCTAGCTACGCTCTCTGGGTCAGACAAAACTACGCTACCACTGGCATGTGCCTTTTTCAACTGGACTCTTGGTTGCCAATCGTCTGGATCACGCCCCTCATTTGGGGTCTGCTGATAAGGAAGGTAGTGGTACTGTGGAAGGCAGGCATGATCAGGAAATGGTTTCGGGCATCTCCCTATAGGTGGTCCAGTCCATTCACAACAAAAAGAACAAACTTGTCCTACCTTTACTCCACAAGAAAACTTCAGAAACTCCCTGTAGTTCTCACCCTCCTCATAGTGTTCGTTAATAAACTTCTCTATTTTCTGAAAGTAACTATGGCCTGGAACAGAGTCTTTCCTAGCTCCTGCATTGTGGAACTCGAAAAAAAGAAGGAGACCTTTGACCAGGTCATCAAGGGCTTAAGAGGACACTATGTGTCAAAAATAAGAAAATTAAAACAAAACCGTAGGAAATCAAAGGGCAGAAAACGCAAACGGTTTGAAAACAACGTCTTACGCGTGTATCATATCTGCGTTGCAAATCCCCTTGCAAAAGAGCTTCCCAATTGTCTTCTTTATCCTCCCTCCATGACA
>JAEMWC010000226.1:930000-1034204 GCA_016490735.1 Pachyseris speciosa
GTTTAGGAAGCGAAGGATGTCGAACGAAGGAGTGAAATCAGCCTCACACATATAACTCTCAATCAATTTTCCTAGTTAGAAATCACTGTAAGTCTGAATATGTTCTAAAGAAACTAAAGTAAGAGAAACTATAACTCTTTTAACTGGCCGGGCTTTTAACTGAGCATTTTACATAACGCAACAACAATAACAAGCTTTATCATTCGATACTTTTTTCCCCTTCCTTTTCATTGGCCCAGAGCCTACCACGTGACCTACAAATAACTGTCTACAAATAATGGTCTGCTCGTGCGCAGTATCGTCCAACTGTGATTTTGCGGCAAATAATATTCTGCTCATGCGCAGTTGTGTCCACACGTCCAAGCTCTTCGAATTCAGTGGAAAATGGCAGATCGTTTCACGCTTCTCGAAAATAATTATGAAAAACAAGCTCGGTGATCGAATGATAAAACTGTTATTGAACTCGGTTTTCGCAAAATATCTTGATTTGCCAGTGTCTCGCAGATTAATTATTTGCCTCAGCCTTAGGCTTTGGCAAATAATTGAACTGCTCGCCACTGACAATTTTGCTCAACCTCGTCCAATAATTGTTTCTTATTTGCATTACCATAAAACATTACTGTATTGCAAAAGCAAATCAAGGTGCAAAGAAAACAAGAATCGAACTACAGATTGATAACAGTTTGTTTCGTAGATCAGAGCATTAGGAAATAAACTTAACAATCTGCATGTTGATGAAATTATCATTACATTTCATTAATTCTTCAAACAACGCAACACAATACAATGTAACCCGATGCACAATGCCAAACGTTAAGCATAAACTAAGCATTGTTGTTCTATTCTCTAAGAATTCTGCACTGATTTTGTTAAGGAAAACGTCCTTTACGTCACTTGAGTATTCCCTTCGCCTTGAGGTCTTCGATCAAGTTCTTGACTGCATGTTCAATAGCGCCTTGTGTGCTGGCATAGTGTTTAGCTTTGACACTGGTTCCACTCGCCACATCCCACGCCACACCATCATATACCCACTTAAACTTATGCATGCGGCCCTCTGCTTTGTAACTGATCACACGACCCTGAAAATTGAGCTGTGGAGACATGCAGGAACGGTTATTTAGAGGAATGCAGCCGAATTTAGTTATAATTTGTTTATTTATTAATTAATTAGTTAATTTAATTATTTACAGATTCAGTGCAAAGCGCAAGGCGCATAAAACAAAGTCCCACATTAGGTCCCCTGCAAGGTTTTAGCGCCTGACCCATGCATCCCTACTGCAACTAAAATAGGAAGCCCTCCCCGTAGTTACACCCTAGATTAAAATGTAGTGGACCGAATCATAGTTTCGGCAATTTTAAACCATGGCGCCGACTATTTAAGCTTAATTTGTTTTTAAGTATGTCTCGACGATACCTCAGCGTCGGCTACCGACCGAACACTGAAGCAGCCATAAGTCTATACTTCCTGACTTTGTCAAAAGTTTATTGTGTTCTCCACAGTCGCTCACTTCGCGATCAAATTAAAAGACAAAACACACAGAAGCAATGGGATATAGAAGCTTATAGAGAAGCTAAGTGGGTGGCTTGGAAATAATGTTCTGTTGATGAACTTTGTTATGTAAGCATGATTTCCGAGACTGGCAAACAAGCTTGGAAAGGAAATGTTGAGATTGTTTACCGTAAAAGCTCTTTTCAGTACCCCCTCTCTATTACCCCCCCCCTCTCTAATAAGCCCCCCGTTGGAAGTCGGTTTTTGTAATAAGCCCCCCCCCCCCACCCCCTTTTGGGACGTGGCATTTTGTAATACACCATTTTGCTAATGATCCGTTCCTTGTGAATTGTGGGTAGATCCAGTCCCTTGTGGGGGCAAACGGCCATTTTAGGACGTATTTTCACCGTTTGCCCCCACAAAGGACTGGATTTACCCACAATTCACAAGGAACTGATCATTAGCAAAATGGTGTATGACTCCCTCTTTTTTTTACGTTTACATTTTTTTACTACTCCATCGGCTGCGCAATTGGATTGTTTTTAATCAAATATACACCGTCAAACACATAATACTGTTTGCTGCTCTTTATAAGTGATAAAACTTCACTGCGGTTGTTTGAGTTTTGTACAAAAACTATTTTACGATGAAAACGGCCCCCTCTCTAATAAGGCCCCGTTAATGACGCCTGAAATAGAGCTTTTACGGTACCTGCAGTGACGTGTTACCGAAAATGAAAGTGAAAAGAGACCAAAAGAGCCGGAAGTGAATGTTAACCCGGGGTATCCAATCGATGAAATCCATAATCGATGACAAACGATATCAATCGATACCAATCGATATCAATTAATCGATTGATATTGATAATCGATGACCAATCGATGGCGAAGATTTGTGTGGTTATCGATTGGTATCGATTATCAATACCAATCGATAGATAAATTGGTATCGATTGGTTGCAGATTGACGGAACCGGAATCGACGCATAAAAAACACTACTTTGTACGCAGTAATTGTAAACACATTTCATTTTAATGTTAACAGGAGAACAATACTCTCTTCTTTCTCTTTAACGTTAACGCCCCGTCCACAGGAGTCCGGGATTTTTTTTTTTTTTTTGACGAATTAAAAGTTTGTTCCATGGTCCAATCTATAGACTTCAAAAAACGGAAAGTGGTTGCATCGTGCCTTCACAGAAAAATTCTGGTAACAGAAGTTGCCTTTTGCAAACAATGAAATTGCCAACAACAGCAGCATGAGTTGTTGCAAAATAATGAATAAAGCAGCAATACCTATCCCTATAATAACGAACCTAATCGTGCTTAAAACAAAGATCACATATATACAAGGCGCCAATTGTGTCTAAAAGAAACAATAAATATAAAGCAAAAGATAAAAAAGACGTTCCTTTTTTTCATCATAGTAGCAAGCGATGGGCCATTTTAGTTTTGGTGTTTTCCTGCTCGATTTTGGGGTATGTTCTGATCCACAAGCTCGGACTGTAGGTGGCCGAGCTGTCCACGATGATTCACAACTTTAAACGCGTTTCCGCGTTCTCCCCTCTTTTTGTTTGCAGTGAACCCTTCACCGACGTCCACCTCAAAACGGCAAAGATGGTAGCCTTTGACGATGCACCTAATATTCAGTAAAGCCTCTACCCGGACGTCTTGCATAGACATTATGACACGGAAAGGCAATGACGACCAAGTGGGTAATTGGAGTACACGAGCAACGGGGTATATTCTTTGCGTTGAGAAGACTGGGTCTGAATTTGTTTTACCAATTTCGTTCCCAGGACTTCCTAAAAATGGCAGATGATCGGACAGGTAGCGTGCGTGACGTCTATTCGAGGTTGCTGAGCCAATCGATAGCAATTGATGAACGGTTTTTGTGTGGTTATCGATTGGTCATCGATTGGCCGATACCAATCGATACCAATTAACTAATTTTATCGATTGATATCGATTGACCGATCATCGGTTTCCATCGATTGGATACCCCGGGATGTTAAACAAGTAAAGAACATCTGGAAGTGAAGAGAATTATTAGATAAACATTTCTCTATTTAATATGAAGCCTTAGTGCTATTTTAAACAACTGCAAAACTGAACCACTAACAGCTCTAAATCAGTGGAATTATATATGTAAGATCTCAGGCCTAGCACCACTAGACGCACCAATAACGATTTAAATGAAGCAAACCAGTTTCTATGCCGCTAACACACAAAGCGAAATAAAAGTGCTCGGTAGTTATAAAACAAAATAGGTATCTTCCGTCTGTACTTATAAATCATGTAAAATCCTAAATGCGTGGACGTTATATATCTTGATTAAAGGATTGACTAGTCACCACTGAAGATATCAAGATCTTCGCAAAGGTGGATGAATCCCTTTAATTACCTGGCCTGATTCTCCTGTAACGCTCTGCAGAACGGAGTACAACGACGCCAGATCCTTAATAACACTCATGTCTCTAATTAGATCTGAAACAATAAATTAAATCGTCAGTGAATTAAATAGGATGTTACTCCAGGTGTTGCTGCAATTAAAGTCGATGAATCTAGGTATGTTTTGCTTCCAGTATCTTACCTTGAAAAGCGTCTAGAACACTAACAGTGATATGTTTCTTCTGTACTGGCTTAGGTTCCTTCTGCCTTACGACTGAAAAGCCAAAAACGAAACTTGTATTTTATCAGGAAACGCTTGGTAATCAATACACTGACGAAGCGTGACAAATCCTCTGTTGTGTGGATTACTGGGAAAAACCAGTAATGGGCTCCAGAAATAAACCCTATAAATAGCACTCACCAATAGTCACATGGCCACATGTGCCCAGGGAGGGGGAGTAACTGGGGAAAACCCCTATAAATTGCCACATGCCCACACTTTTACGGGGGTCTCGGAAGTTACTAGGAAAAATCCCTATAAATAGCACTTACGCCACACTTTGTCAATGACTAAACAAAACGCGAAATAGTTCCGGGGCCCCGGGCAAATAACTTTTTCAAGAGTGGTGAGGTTAAAATGTTTGCCTGCTGAGGGTATATATATTGAAAAAAGCGAAGCGATGCCGAGAGGCCAAAAACATGCTGACAGGATAGGCCGGGTCTGGCCTCATACACAGAGGTCTTTTTGGGCTCGTCACGCGTTCCTCCGGAGGAGCTCTTTGACATTCTACAGTGTTACCCTTACAAGTATAATTTTGCTCAGTTTTTATTGGCAGCTTTCAGGTGATTGACCGAGTATAAATAACCAGAAACTGAAATAACCAGAAACTGAAATAACCAGAAACTGAAAATAAATGCCTTTTTCGTTTTCTAGACCAAAGGGTTCAAAACATTTCTACTGATTCCCATAAAATGGCGTCAGGGAAATATAGCCCCAGAAAACGATAGAACAAATGCATCTTAATAATCGGCTATAGCGTGGAATTCCCTTCACTGCTCTTTGATGTGCTATTAGACTTGTCATCAATAGAGCAGGAAGGGCATTTCCTGCCACTTTGCATGCCCGCGCTGTATGTGAAGCTCGCCGAGTACTAAATTCATTCAAGTTATATTAAAGAGTTGGAGTAGCTTTTCTAAATGGATTGATGTGCCCGAGTTAGGAATTTTAAAGCTCCAAAAACGACAATCTCGTCCCGGAGCCTACGTTACCCTTGTCCAGCGGAACGGGCAACGGACGCCAAAAGGATCGCAGCCTCTGGGAACGAGATTGCAAAAACGAAGAAAAAATATCGATGTCACAAAATGAAACCTAAAAACAAGATCATCCTGCTAACGCGACAGTGGTGTAAAGGTTATCACGGCGGCTTCCCAAGCCGTTGATCCGGGTTCGATTCCTGGCTGTCGCAACTTGGATATCCTTTTGTTGTTGGGGACAGGCTAATTTGCTCTGTTTTTAAACACATTTTCGAACTCGCTGGACACAAGTTAACCGAGACACACTGAAGTGCCCAACTGGGAGAGAGGGGCGGAGATGGCAAGTAAGGTGGCCATGAAAAAATCAACACGGGATCACCGCTTCTCAGATGAAACTGTTCGCTCACTAGCTGCTCATATCGTTTGGCCAACTAACGTTACGTCGGAAGGATAGATAGATAGACACCTTTATTTAAAAGCAAAATAAATAGGTAAGATCTCAGGGTAGTCCTTCAGGGAGCTTAAAAAGTATCTCTGCTATCAACAGGAGCTCTGAGGTTATTACTAACATAGAATATACAATAATAGGATATATACAAAACTAAAGACATAAAATTTTAAGAGTATAAATTTACAGTGGTTATTAAAAATCGCACTTCCATAATAATAAAAGGATCTCCTGGTTGTTTCCATTCTTTTTGCAGGAAGATGAAGGGATGGAAGGGACTGGGACCCAGCGTAACGAGTAAGGGAGGGTGGAGGCCAGACATTTACACATCCTCCCCTTATCAGAACCTCCTCCCCCACCCCCACCCCCACCTTACCAACTCTGTTGTACCGGTGCCCGTGGAAGCAAATAGAAACCACACAATGTTATTGATTGACTGCTTTATTAAATAACTGAGGTATCAATTTTCATACAGTAATTCTTAAATTCACAAGGCTGTGGTTGCATTCATCAAAGGTTTGACAGGAACGCCAGAGTGTACGCATTTACTCATTAAATAATTTAAAAAGTATTTATTCCAAATACAGCTGAAAACCAAATATTTTCCTGACTTTTGAGAGTAGCTTGACATCATCTTCAGGTTTGCCTTGGAATTATTTGTAAATAATGCGCACTATGCTTGTGCATAATTCAGGTTAGAGCGAAGGTAAAGGGGTATTCTTTGATTGAGCCCACGTGATAAGACGACAATGTTGGTGCCAAAACAATAGCAAAATGTAGCTCAAGGTTTGCATAATAATAGAGTCAAATTCCCAAAAGGCTTTTTCGCTATTGTTCTTTCCACCAACATGGCCGCCGTGACGTCAGGTATAATCAAAGAATCAAGGAACAAGCATGAAAAATGACAAGAGTTCAAAACGAGAGTCGCCGAAGGCGGAAGGCGATAGTGATAATTGAAAAGTGTTTTTTTTTTTTCAGTTAAGTGTCGAAAGTTATCGTTTGCTTTGATTTTGGTTTATTTCACTCTGTGATTGGTTGGAAAAACTCGCGCAACTTTTTCAACCAATGAGGGGCCACGTGAGAAGCAAAACCAAAACGCATTTTCCCGCGCTTGAAGCTGGCTGCATGTAAATGCGTCGAATTCTGATTGACTCATTAGGTTAATTTAGCAACAGAACGGGAACGCCATTTGAGGACGCCAGAGCGCGCGGAAAGGACTGAACACGACTTCCGGTACTCAATTTGCTGCTCTGCCATTGGTCAAGTCGGTTTATAGATCTGCGCGCGCCGTTGTCAAGAAGTCCCCGTTGTCTTTGCTAAATCAGCCTATTGCGCTATTAGCGCCTGTTGTGATTGGCTGGAGTTTGGCTGGAGTTTGCCTGGAGTAATTGCTTTGGTTTCCGCTTTTTTATATATCGCATCGTGGGCTACAACGAGTGAAAGCTGGAATAAGTATGTAATTTGGTTGTCTCAATAAAAATTGAGCGAATTCAAAGCTAGCGAGGACGCAGGAAGTCAAAATGGATGTATGATATGAGCAAAGGCGATAACAACGACATCTTGAATTCTTGTCCATTGTCATTGACTGATCCCCACTTTACAGCTGATAGCGATTTGGATTCATGCCACGGATGGAAGAAGGTTGGCATTCTTGATAGTTATTCAACTGATTTCGTGCTGGCGGTAAAAAACAGAGTTGTACCACGATGGGTTTGTCAGCGGTAACGCTAGCACCAGAAACAGGACAAGTCCAACAACAAACAAAGCGCTTATAACTGAAATAAAACAAAAACAGTTTTGATAGTCATTATCAGGCGCGCGTTTCACGAAACTCTCGCAAACGTTTCGGACCCGAAAAACTATTTTACATGGACTTTGTTTATGACCAGAAATTCGATTTCTAATATTTTTGATAATCTTTAAAGAAAGCACACTATAAAATTGACAATTACGTTGGCTATCTCGTCCAAATAAACTTGTACCAATCGATTTGAAAAATACTTCTCAGGCCCGAAATGTTTTCCGGAGTTTTGAGAATTTCAAGGAGTGAAGTGAAGTTAGTAAAGGTGGAGAAAAATGGACTGATCACATAACTGAAGAAACGAAAAGTAATTTTTTTTAAAATTGATTGTTCCCGATAAAATTGAAAACGATTCTGGAGGAATAAACTGAAATTGTGAGAATCGAGGTCCCATTTATTTGTAATAACACAAAACTTACGTCGTGGATACTTTGAGCTGGGAATCTGATCAATGTTAGGAAATCCCATAAAATTACAAAAACTGTGGCAGAGTACAGGACCAATTAGATGGCCTGTAAAACAAACACAAACAAGTTAATTCGTTTGAGACAACAAAAAACCTTTTTTCGATTGTCCCTCGTACAAAAGAGCTGGCAAATCAAACCCTTACAATAACTCGACAGCCAAATTACCGGTAAACAAAGTTAAATCATTAGTGAAGTTGATTGATGATTAATTGATCGATCGACTAATTGATTGATTCATAATGGTAATTGAACAGAGTGGAGTGCAATTTGGTCTGAAATCATACGCGTGATTTCAAAGTCGAACGAGCGCGCAGCGCGAGTTTGATTTGAAATCACAAGTATGATTTCAGACCAAAATTGCATGACACGAAGTTCAATTACCACTTTATTACACCCATTTTGAAATCACACAGTTTTTTGTCAATATTAATATTTGTTTATCCAAGAAATTTGATAGGCTAGTATTATCAGCTCACTTTCATTTTGATGAGTTACAGAAAGGATGTGATTTAGAGTAAAAATGGTGCAATTTGGGAATAAATTGCACTGTTGAGAACCAATCAGATTGCAAGGATCGCCAGTGATTTCAAAATGGGTGTAATAAACTGATTAATTAACTGGTTGATTGAGCTTACTAGACTATAGTCTAGGCTATGTTTGCGACTTAATTACAAACATAATTTAACTCACCTGTTCTTAAAAACAAGAAAGCAGTATATCCTCCAAAAACTGTGGTGTAACCAAACTGAAAGACTAAAAAGGGACACCAGCTGCTAAGAAACTAAACTGGAATGCTAGGGAATGAGAGGTGTGACAAATCACTGTCAACTAACAGAGAACTGCTGTAGACAATATTTTTAGACAATATGCACTCAAGCTAAGCATATGAACAGTTACTGACATTACACAATTCTAAAATACAGGGCCTAGTTGTTCAAAGAATGATTAAGCTAATCCTGGTTTCGAGAAAACTTTGAGTCCAGTTTAGTTACTGTTCAAGTAAAAACATTTCCAAAAGATTTTGACCCCTAGGTTTTGAAATGTCTTTACGTTTACTTTAAGCGCAGAATTTGATTTACAAAACCTTCTAAACGAGCAAACTTAAGTTAACTCCTAATCCTGAGTTAGTGTTAATAAGCTTTTGAACAACCGGGCCCAGAACTCTCGGCCTACTTTTGTTGAGGCTTCAACCAGCCTGATAAATTCTGATGTCCAATAAATTATCCTTGATCACCTTTTAAGCATACTCTACTGAACAAATAAATGAGCTGAAAATTGCCATGTGTCGAGGAGGCATCTGTGTGACAAAGAAGCTAGGCTGTAACTAGAGGTGGAGGGATGGGAATTTGAGTGAGATAACTAGCTACTTCAACAGTAAAATAGCAAACTGGTGATACCACGACGACTACTGAATATGTGACTATTTTTTCCTTAACTCAATCTCCTTCAAACATAAGCCACATTCCTGAGAAGTCTCCCACAAACAACTGCACTCTAGACATGAAATTTAAATGTTTTATTATTGTCTTACTAATTATTAAATGAATTTACTTAATGATTTCCAAGGCTAGTATCTTAGTTTCATCTATCTTAGTTTGTATTTTATATTGTGCAAGGTGTTCATTAGGCATTGGAGATCGGAGAATACTCCGGTTACTATGCAGAATTCTCCTGCTAAATTTCGTTTGCTCTCTGAAAGGGCTTTGCCCTTTCATAACAATTCTCCTGTTACTTTACACTATTCTTCTGTTACTACAATTCTTAGTGAAAACCCTGATTGCGATATATTTATTAATTTTGTTTTAGCTTTTTTATTTCTAATCTTGTAGAAGGACCCTTCCGGGAGTCCATAAACCACATTTGATTTGTATTATCATCTCTTAAAAACAAATAAATAAATTAATAATCAATCAATATTATTAATCAATCAATTAATTAATGAGTGAGTAAACAAACAAATCTCAGTACTTACATGCACTGAACCACACATCTCTAGGGTTTTCTCCAAGTTGCAATCTTTCAATGACATGATGAATATGAGCTGCCAAAAGAAATTGTGATGACTAAATCTAATTTCAGGGCCAGTGAGACGAGTATTAAGTACTAATTAAAGCATTGTGACCAAGGGAATGGTGAAGCTAAAATTTTGGCACGAGATCGCCTTACCTACTCCAAAAAATAATGGACAAATAAAGATTGGCAGGACATTTCCAAACCCAGGAACCAACAGGGGTATGAGACAAGCCCTGAAGACAAACTCTTCACTCAGGGGAGCCTAAAAGAGGGAAAAGTGTTCAATAAGAGAAAAATAATAGATTAACATCTATGAAAATCACACTGCACATTATACATGCAGGTAACAGAAATGGAAAAAGTTCAGATGTATAGCAAATAACATTTTGATCATGAGTTATTTCAGGTCAGAGACTTAAGGTGTTAGTGTCAAAGAAGTGGTTAAATAACTAACAAATAGGTGCTTGGAAGAACAAGAAGGCATGGCACATCCTTTATCACTTGCATGAACATATAAAACCAGTGCAACTCGTATGTATATATTTTGTACAGTCAATAAGTTTATAACCAATTTTATTTTGCTATTGAATTCAGACAAAAGCAAAATGCAAACAAAACAACATGGAAATCTGTTTGAAAGGATGTTTCTTACCACAAGGTAATTCCGCAGATTAATTGAATTAACCCAACTTGTTGGATATTTTAGAAAACCTGGCAAAAAAGTGTAAGCTTAGAAAAAAAACAGATTCAAGCTCTAACTTATTGACTTTCTGATTAACTCTCTACAACCCTACCTAGAAGGATATGTACATTTACATTTCTATTCTCCATTCACACAAACTTTTGAAAATGGTCTCCAGATCGAGTACAGTCTTCAGAAACAGTAAACTATGTTTCAAAAGGCAGACTTAAATAAATATATAAATAAATCTGCAAAGACAACATGATGTGTGACCTTCTGAAATGATCTCTTTTGTGATACTCCATGTTAGCGAGCTAAATCTTATAATCTTTTCTTTTCTGCATTGTCTTCTGTCACCCTTTTTGAACAATATGCCGGTTCTATACCTATTTGTGGGTTATAGATAGATAGATAGTTTATTAAAAAACTGCATCGCAGCCAAAGGCTGAATTACGGAATTATTTACAAAAACTTTGCAATACTTAAAAATTACAAATGAATCCTAGATAATAAGTCAAAAACTAACTTTTAAAATAATATTAAAAATTCTATATAACATATTCATATTAAAATATGGTGATTGAATATAAAGCATGAATATAAGTGGGATAAAACTACTGCCAGGACTGTTTTGACATCGCATATATAAAAGTATTACTTGTTCTGTTCGTGCAAAGCTTCGGCATATTAAAAACTTAAGGCACTGTCGTCTTAGGTTATAGCGTAAGTTGTTATAGTCTGGTGGAAGGAGCGCCTTCAATTTATGGTTTGGATCACTGAGAATGTTATCAAAAAGCCTGCTACATAGTATGTAATAATGCTCCAAAATGGGTGTTAACCCCACCTCTATCGCCGAGTTGCACTTTCTTGAGGTTATTATTGATAATTGTTATAGGTGTGTACTGGTATACAGTCAAGGTTTACCTTCAACACCAGCCAATTCTCTGTTCAAATACAAAAGCAGAATGGGACCAATGAACAAAATCTAAAGAAAATGAAAATATATTAACAATATCCAAATCATCAAAATTAATTTGTATTTCAGGTGGGATAATTATAGTTGCAAGTTGTAAAAAGATTTATCCCTCCTATTTATATTTTATTATTAAAATAATACCATTCTGTAACTGTCTTACCATAGTCAATATTAAAGGAAACATCATTGCAATAAAAATACATTCTAAGTGTATTCCAAGACATTTCCAAAGGGAGAGTGCCTGAAAAACAACATACAACATAGCACATACTTAGTCAAAATAATGAAACATTTGAGACTTTAAGTCCTTAATATTGGCACAGAATTTCCCCTTGCTGTAATTTCCACAAATTGTATTGCTTATTTCTTATGGTGTCAGATGGGACAATTTGTTTGAAAATCATGGCAATTTGAATTTGGAGATCTATTATCTAATGTTATTCTTGTGAACCTGGCATTTGATTAGGCGGCACAGCTATAAGGAGAATTCAGATACTGGTCACCACTGAGGCATTAAAAGTGTCAAGTGCGGTCAATTTTTCTTATGATGATGGAATCTATGACAGTCGTAGAAATGGGGAGGCAAGTTTGGCCGAGTGGATGGGGCGCCGGACTTGTAAATCCAGTGCTCCTGGATTCAACTCCAGTTCTAATCTTTACTGTGAGTTGTTTCACAGTGGTCACAAGTTTTAAAAGTTTAAAACTCCCTAACTATGCTCGTAGAATAGCCAAGTCATGTGCCTCCTGGCAGTTGGGGATTTTAACCATGTTAATTGTGTAATGTGGATTTTTTGTTCCTGATTGAACTATAATGCTTGGAGAAGCTAAAATGCACTTACAGTTTCAACAAAGTATTTGGTATACAGTCGAACCCTGATTATCTAGACTTGCCAGGACAGGAGTAAATAGTCCAGATAATAGAGAGTCTGGATAATCAAAATATGAGTGTTAATGTGACAAAATACATTAAACGGAATCAAATAGGAAATCAGAATTTAATGTGATAGTGTACTGTATCGTACAAATGAATGCCATGCAAAAACTTTGGTCTTAAACATTCACTCTTTGGAAGGAAAACAAACCTGTTTCAAATACTCTCTTCGATGCCTAAATTAAAAAATAAGTCACAATGATAGTTTTTAGTGATCTTCATCATTCCTTGTTAATATTCATGAAAAAATCTGGGACAAGAGGTCTGCATAATTAAGAAGTCTGGATCATTGAAATCCAGATAATCAAGGCTCAACTGTACTCAACTTTGTACTTGATAATGTTCATGATGACAGGCATAATTACATTATGTTCCAATGTTCCATCTGCCCAAAGCCACACATATAAAGGGGAGAGAAGAGAGACAGCAAAAACACTTCTGAATCGCTGGCGGATGGTCTTGGGATGATCTCTGAAGAATAATGAATGATTCCAAATAATGAAGTAAAAGGAAAACAAGGTTTTAAGCTTGGTTTCCATACATTCAATAAACCCCATACAAATGAAAATTTGGGGTTGGGTTGGGAAGCAGGGATGACACTGTGGTGAGAGCACTCACCTCCCACCAATGTGGCCTGGGTTTGATTTCCAGACTCGGTGTCACATGTGGGTTGAGTTTGTTCTTGGTTCTCATTCTCTGCTCTGAGAGGTTTTTGTCCAGGTTCTCCGGTTTTCTCCTCTCCTCAAAAACCAACATTTCCAAATTCCAATTCAATCTGGATAGTGTCCCCAATTAGCACTGTGTGTGCTAAATACATTGACACTCAAATAAAGGGATTTATTTTATTTATTTATTTGGTGTATGCTGACTATTCCAGATTTTTCTGAGGGTGCAGACAAAACGTGGACCCCCCTTTCTGGACCCCCTTCTGGACCCCTCAATTTTTCGGTTGGAAAATAACAAAATGATAAAAAAATAGTCTTCACTTTGGATTTCAACCTCCATTGGTTCGTTGATAATTACAGACAGTATTATAGTAATTGCGAACAATACCACAGCCAGTTGCCATTTTCATCCCATTCTGCTTGCTGATTTTTGTTGCTACCAAATACTTTAGAAATATTATCATTTTATTGTTATTAAGGGGGTCCAGAAGGGAGTCCAGAAAGGGGTCCAGAAAGGGGGTCCATGTTCTTCCCATTCCCCCCCCCAACCCCCCCCCCCTCCGGGCATACCCCGGGTATTTGATCAGAAATTTGTCCACATAGTGGGGCATTTGACTGTCTGCTAAACATTGGTCAGCGGTCGCCAAGCAATATTTTAGAATAAAATATTCATTACCAGGAGGGAGCATGCCAAAATGCTTCATGCAACGAGTGATTTGCTATAGATTTGCACTTGATTTTCCCTTTTTGAGGCCCAGACAGTGGGGCATTTGACTGTCTAAACTGGAAACACAGTGGGGCATTTGATCAAAAATTGTCAAAAAAGTCAAATGCCCGGGTGTTTAGGGGGGGGGGGGGTTTGGGGGGAAGGGCACTTCTGGAATTGACTGATTGACTGATACATAACCAGTGGCCAGTCACATTGAAAGCATTTCTGTTTAATAGAAGTACCACAGACCTTTGCAATATATTGCTGGTTATTCATTACTGACTTTAAAAATATATAAGTTCTTATATATTACAGTGATCATACACATCATTTCAAAAAGGATAGATGTTTACTGGTTTTGCAATTTTTATCAAGTAACAAGGCTGTGCTCTAGCGGTGCCCGGTTGCCTTAGGCGACTAAATTTTGGCATCGGGCAACTGGGAAAAATTATTGGTCGCCCAACCAGGCACTTTTGTGCGAAGTCCTTGTGCAATAAAGAAAACAAAAGTTTAAAACACATTAGTTTTGGTTTATTATTTTAGTGAAGCATTGCGAGAAAACTTCTTTTCCAAAACAGCGAGAACAGTCACACTTTTGCTGACTTGACAATTCGTTCCAGGTGATTTATCATGTAACCTAAAGCCGCTTGACTTGCACATGACAAGCTACATGAGCCGCAAATATCTGTGCCATTTCTCAAAGCTAAAATAATCTCCTTGTTTATTTCAGTGTCTCACAAGTTGTTGGTGGGCTGACAGTTTAAAGCATTTATCTTTGTAAGAAAACAACAGTTGTCATTTATGCAAATTATTCTGTGGTTTTCTTTTGGCTTTTATAATAAGCATGTTGTGTTGTGTCTGCTTCTTGTCAACCTTTGGCCTCAGTTTTGTTTCCGTACCACAAAGAAACAAAATAAACTTTGCCACGATAAGCAGCCCCAGAAAAGAATTAGAGATATAGTTGTTCTTTTGTTCCCTTGTTGCTTTACACAAGTCCCACAAAACAAAATGTGTAGGCTTCGTCTGTGGTCGCGAAATTGTTGCTATTTTTGGTATCAAAATTTACTGATGAGGTTTGCGATAATCACAGTTTAAAGCATTTATCTTTGTAAGAAAACAACAGTTGTCATTTATGCAAATTATTCTGTGGTTTTCTTTTGGCTTTTATAATAAGCATGTTGTGTTGTGTCTGCTTCTTGTCAACCTTTGGCCTCAGTTTTGTTTCCGTACCACAAAGAAACAAAATAAACTTTGCCACGATAAGCAGCCCCAGAAAAGAATTAGAGATATAGTTGTTCTTTTGTTCCCTTGTTGCTTTACACAAGTCCCACAAAACAAAATGTGTAGGCTTCGTCTGTGGTCGCGAAATTGTTGCTATTTTTGGTATCAAATTTACTGATGAGGTTTGCGATAATCACAGTTTAAAGCATTTATCTTTGTAAGAAAACAACAGTTGTCATTTATGCAAATTATTCTGTGGTTTTCTTTTGGCTTTTATAATAAGCATGTTGTGTTGTGTCTGCTTCTTGTCAACCTTTGGCCTCAGTTTTGTTTCCGTACCACAAAGAAACAAAATAAACTTTGCCACGATAAGCAGCCCCAGAAAAGAATTAGAGATATAGTTGTTCTTTTGTTCCCTTGTTGCTTTACACAAGTCCCACAAAACAAAATGTGTAGGCTTCGTCTGTGGTCGCGAAATTGTTGCTATTTTTGGTATTAAATTTACTGATGAGGTTTGCGATAATCAGACAAAATGCACGATCGGAGAAATTAAAAAAAAAAGGTTCAAGACTAAGAGAGCTTGGATTTGCTGCTCACTGCTATATCAGTCATGTAAAAATTGATACAGAAACAGCAATTGTAAACAAAAGAAGAACAGTGTGACACTTCAGCCTTCATGAATTAACTTGCAACTTTTAACATGAGGCTCCATCATGTTACTTCTAATTTCAGATGAAATAATTTTTACGTCTTTGCCCTCAATGTCTTTCACGAACACCAAGTTTAATTAAACTTTTACATTAATATCAAATAAAATTGCAGAACTTGTCTTTTCTCACGTGTTTTGTTTGCAAATATTTGGTGCGAAACTTAGACGAGTTTCATGTGACAAATGCACTTTCTTCTCACACACATACCGGATACTAAACCCTGAGTGACACACAGGATGTATCCTTAGAGCAGCTTCCAAAAGTGATGGAACTGAAAGATCGTGCAGCTTTGTTTCAACCCTTAGATTGCCAGATAAAGGAAAGTAATTAGATTATTTGATAATTTATTTGTGACTGAAAACTAATTGTCTTGATTCTAGAGCTGTTTGAATAGTTTTCCATTGGGGAGAGTTGAAAACACTGACCCCCGCTCCGTGGACTACATACTGACCCCCACTCCGTGGACTACCCCACGGAGTACTCCACGGACTACCCTATGGACTACTCCGCGGACTACCCCTCTTATGGTAAAGCAAAAATTACTTTTTGGCTGAAAAAAAGATACAAGATTGAAGAGACGTACTTGCGTAAGTCGCCATCTTGGTTACCGCCATTTTACTTGGCGGGTTTACCTAAAAGATGGAATCCTGAATCCGGAATCCGGAATCCGGAATCCGGAATCTGGAATCTGGAAAATCAGAAAGAGCTCAGATTGAGGACAATATTTGAAACCAAAATATTTCTGCAAATGATCGAACTCTACTACCATCACTGTGTTTCGCCTATATCCTAAGTTGACATCAAAATGCTCCTGTTTTGTATATACCGTAGGTAACTCGGCTAACGCCATCTCATATGAAACACGTAATTCAGCTACTAGGCAAGTTGTTTGACCATACAATAATGTAAATAAAAGTAAGATGTTTTAAATTTTTATTTTTCATTTTCTCTGTAACATTCGCAAGTTGATTGCCTTGTGATCAAAGATCCTCGTACTTCGAACAAGCTAGGAGCGAGAGATGTATTCGAGTGGTAGCGTTTTGATCGAATTTGATCGTAAGTTACATAACCCGCCTCGATTAGCTTTACTACATGCGGGTTGTGTATTTCTCTAAATAGTAATCGTTAAATTATTGACATAAAGGGATGATGATGACAGGCACAAAGCTTCATGGGGAGATTTATCTTGGACATCGAGTACCACCGGAACGGTCGTCCACAAGTTCAGTGCCAGTAAATGATCAAAAAGGTGCTCGAAATTTTGTTAAAAGCTGCTCGAAAATTGGTTGACGTTTTCAAAAAGTTGCTCGTTTTACTAAAAGGTTGCTCGTTATTGAAACAAGTAAGAATACTCAGTTTCGCTTTTTAAGGTAAATTTATTCATTTCTGCTTAATTATGTATGAATGACAGGTTGTCAACTATTCAACCAACTACTTTTAGCGGCACAAAATGTGCAACCGAATGCATGATTTTTAGCATTCGCCACTGTATTCAGTATCAACAGTATGTTTGATAACTGATGGTCATATTCGGAACATGGAAACTATAATTTCTTAAAAAAACATGAGCACAAAGAATTGATAATGCATGAAATTAATAAGAGGAATAAAAGAACCAAAGACGACGATAGATGTCTTACAGGAGGAGGTAGGTGACAGGAGTGGAGTCTTAGTCTGGGGACTTGGTTCCAGTTGAGTCCAGATTCCAGATTCCGGAGTCCGAATTCAGGATTCCAGCTTTTAGGTAAACCCGCCAAGTAAAATGGCGGTAACCAAGATGGCGACTGCCACAAGTACGTCTTTTGTATCTTTTTTTCAGCCTAAAAGTAATTTTTGCTTTACCATAAGAGGGGTAGTCCGCGGGGTAGTCCGTAGGGTAGTCCGTGGAGTACTCCGTGGGGTAGTCCACGGAGTGGGGGTCAGTGGGTAGTCCACGGAGCGGGGGTCAGCCTTTCCATTGTTCAGTTTGTGATGTTTAAAAAATAGAAAATATACATCAAAAAACGTTCTATTTGTTTGCATACTTAATTAATCAATTAATTAATTAATTAATTAATTAATTGTTTTGGGCGACTAACTTTTAGGCCTGGGCTCCCAAGCTGGTATAGTTGGGAGTCCAACAGGCTCCCTGAAATTTTTCTTAGAGCACAGCCTTGAGTAACGTCAAGTGATAAAAAGATCCCAACAGAGCCCCTACATAAATTTTACATGCATGCATCCGTTTCTTATTATTTCTCACAAGTGAACAGCTAGGGTGCGTAGAGTAGTTGGAAAATGCATGCACAATCAATCTGTGGGACTTTGCGGTAATCTTTCCACAAATTTTCCCACAGAACAAAACTACTGAATAAAAGATGTATGCATCTGTCAAATCAGGCTCTTAATTATAATTCCGGTTTAGTGATAATTATCTCGACATGATCTTCACTTACCTGGGGTAAGGTGACTTGAAAACATATAAGCTAGCTACGTATACTACGGAAAGAACTAAGCAAGAGATTATTCCTCTAAAACGAGTGAGTGTAGAGAAGCTCACAACAGGACCAATATGGTCCGCCATGTTGTTTATTTCAAGGAGCAACTGCTGACCAATTTATCACCGTCACTGTGCCGGTTGTAATGGATGATATGCCAAGCGTTACTTTAATTACCTTACATGTTGGCTTAGTTTGTTCAAACAAGTGTTCATTGGGCTAATAACCTTAATAAAGGGCATATGTTCAATCGCAACCCTACCTACCGAAGCTATGAAATACTTTAAAAGGACTCCATATGGGACGCATTTTTGACTCGTTACTTTAGATTGAATGTTGCCACCCCACAAGAGCTCACAAGGTCACTGCAGGTTACTGGGGAACTGTTTGGTGTCCGTCTACTAATTTCTAACTTCAAATTCCAATTTTAAACCTTCATTGACTTCATTAAATCTTCAATATTTCCCTTTTCCCTAATTTTAACCAATCCTTTGAGAAAAATTATATCTTGCCAAGTATACCCAAAAACCACCCAAAAATTCACAAAATATTCCACAACATAGCTTTGTGTAGTGAGCATTGCTCGAAACGCGAACGAGTCATTAACTTTAAATCCACGTTAAGCGACCTAAAAACGGTGTTTATGTGTAACCCGCCTTAACGGTCCCGCCTCCAAATTCCTATGAATGGAAGGAATCCAAAGATGTACGAAAACATTGGACCGGCCGGTGTCCTAGCAAATTTGGACCCCCCGGTCCAAATCCGCTAGCAAATATGGACACCCGGGAGACCAAATCTGCTAGTGGATTTGGACCCCCTGCAAAAAAGTTTACTTGACTTCACGTCGACTTCAGAGGATTTGTTTTCTTTGGAACTGTATGAACTGTAGTCTAGGACAAGTTTTCAAGATTTAATGTAATAGAGTTTTACAAGAAAGCAAGTCTTAAAAATTCGTTGCTGTTAACTTATTTATTAAGTCTGGTTTTAAAAATTTATAGATACATTTGAACTAGCGTTGTAAGGTCCTTTTTTATAGTAAGTATTAAACATTATTTGAACAGAAAAAATTGCCTCAATATTTTTATCTGTTTTTTTTAACAACTCCGAAAACAGTTTGTAAAGGAATTTTATTACCTTAATTACTCAATAGAACGCTTGTTTTCAGGGGGGGGGGGGGGGGGGTCCAGATCCGCGAAAGCGGGTCCAAATCTGCTAGCGGATCTGGACCGGGGGGTCGAAATCCTCTAGCGGATCTTGACCGGGGGGTCACAATCCGCGGGGGAAAAATCCGCTGTGGCACCGGACAACCCGGCAAGTTTTCGCGTAGCTTCCGCTGCAAAGCAAGTGCATCTCGTTTGAGTGAAAAGAAAAAACATGGAAGTAGAGGGACGGAAGGACTAGACGAATTGTGGAAACTTTCGTTTGATATTGCTGAGATAGATATTAGAAATCACGCCGTTCACTCCCATAACACAAGGCGCTCCAATGATCTTCGTTTGCCTCTTCCACGAACTGAAGCGAATGATACACGGTTCAACATTTGTTGAGCAAGAAATGTTGAACATTGTTGCGACAACTTGTTGAACGGAATAGAGCCAAGCTCTATTTTCGTTCAACAACGTGGAACAACTTTCAACACGTTGAACGGCATATTTCAACGTTCAACATCACATGATACACTGTTCAACATTTAAAGAACGGCAGCTGCAACATTTGTTGTTCAACAAATGTTGAACCGTGTATCGTTTATATAACTGGGGTAAACAAACCTTCACCTTCCAAGCTGAGAAAGACAGGAACAGCCTTCCAACTGACTTGAAAGAGGCCGATATTTTATCCATTTTTAAAGCCAAACAGAAAACGTTTTTAAAAGACTCTGATCTTTAAATTCTGATGTAATTCTATTTTTCTTCTCGAAAAATTTACCTCTTTTTATTACTAGGTTCATATTTTACTTTTCATCCATTGTTATTTATTTTATATTTAATTAGGTTATAAATTAATTAGGAGGGCTCCAATGAAAACCGCCTTGGCGAGTTGGATCCCCTCGCAAAATATAATTGTTGTTGTTATTATTATTATTATTATTATTAGTCTAGAAGAGCATTTATCCCCAACCCGGCAGAGTCTGTTCTTAGGCCAAAAGAAAAACGCATTTCATATTTCATCAAAGAAAACACATCAATTCCGCGTTTTTTCCGAGGTTTTTTTTTTTTTTTTTTGTGGGTATCGGTATATTTTAGCGCTTGGCTGACTAGGCACATTGCCAGGAAGGAAGGGGGGGGGGGGGGGGGGAGGAAGGATGGAATGAAAGAAGGAAACAAGCAAACAAGCAAGCAAACAAGCAAGCAAGGGCAAGCAAGGGCAAGCAAGGAAGGAAGGAAGCAAACAAGCAAGCAAGGAAGGAAGGAAGGAAGCAAGCAAGCAAGGAAGGAAGGAATGAAGGAAACAAGCAAGCAAGGACAAGCAAGCAAGGAAGCAAGCAAGGAATGAAGGAAGGAAACAAGCGAGCAAGCAAGGAAGCCAGGAAGGATTGAAGAAACTGAAACCAGAAGAAAGTGAGAAAGGAAGGAGGAGGGAGAAGGAAAAGATGATAGGGGATGCGGAGAATAGAGAGGGGTAGGAGAGGTGATGCGGGAGAGATTGGCAAACCGGACCCACCAGACCCACCCTTTACTACGTCATAACAACACTTCATGCAGTAAACTCACTCATCCAACCTCGAAATCGAGAAGTCGTTATTACGAGAGCAACCTACGTTATTAATCGGTTACCGTTTAATCCACTTTGCGATCTGCGTCAACCGCCGTCAGTAACGGCTGGTTGGAAAAATAGCAAGCTTGAGTCAGCCACTAAAATGGTCTGTTTTGCTCAGTTTCCACGGCAACCGAATCGGCTGCCGTGAAAGGTGTTTTACGTTGTTATTTTTTTTTCTCATATCTGCACGGCATCATGTGGTATATACCGACATTTCAAGCGAGTATTGCTCATATCGCTGCCGTGCCATCCGATCCCTGACATCCCTGCTAACACAAGAAAATGGAAGAAAATCAAGGTAAAATTTCATTATTTTCTTATTTTTCTTGTGTTTCCCGGTCTGGTAATTCCATGTTTCTGGATTATATGTTTTGAGTGGGACTACCTCTGAGGGATATTTCCTTCAGTTTCCCCTTTTCGTGTTTTTTCGAGTTTAAATAGGATTGCTAAATGGCCGTTAACCGATCTCAGGTTAAGGAATTTATACCCTTCCACAGGTCTCTTTCCATCGTAATTTAGTCGCTCCAAGCTGAAACTATTCAGTTAAAAAAAAAAACATCATACGGGAATTTTTTTCATAGCGAAAAAGATCAAACAAAGATTTTTAAAACGGATGAAATCCTTTCGGTTTAAAACCATCTTTACTGAGTATGTTTCAATCAGTTAAGCTTACGTTTGTAATAAAGCAAATAGAGTTTCATTTCAGTTAAACTTCTCAAGGAAAATCGTGCCATACATGTCAATGCAAGATTGTGAGTTCCTTAAAAAATTACTATAAATGATCGATTCTGAAGGGGCGTAGCCAAGAGCCGTCCGTTGATGGTGAATATATCGAGATTTACTTTTTTTGTGAAATTAAAGATTTGAAAGCATGGTTAATCATGATGAGTTAAAAATCTAGATTACCATCAAGATGAGGAGGAGGCAAGTATCATTGAAGCTCAGTGGGGGATTTTTTTTCTAGATGGTTGCGGTATGCGTTGTAGCCAGTTGCATCCTTTCGATATATATCGCTGCGTTCTGTGAGGCTCATTTGCAGCTTAGAAAGATGCGATTTTTTTGCTTCCTACAACAAAGCTGTACTGAATAAGAAGGCCTTTCGTCCTGACGGTCTTGTAATGTTTCGTACTTGGGATATTTTCGAAGACGGATTATACTGATGTTTTGTTGAATGTTTGTTCCTTCTCAAAGAGTTTGTGTTGATTAAGAAATTCCTCTTCGCAGAAAATTGCGTCGAATGCACCTCTTTGCCATGGAGAGTGGCTCCTGCTGTGTATTATATCCCATGTGGACAATAGTAAGTCAAACCTGATACCTGCAGCATTTGTCATCTACGAATAAGAGTGTTCAGTGCCAAACGTAGGTTCCTTTTTGTCTTTATTGCCGAAACGAAGCCGATTAACCCCAATCCAAGATCAAATCCTAACCAAGGAGTTTACTTCTCTATCCACGAATGTTGTTCAACGCTGATTCTGCAGTATTTTAGATTAGAGGACGTCAATCCTGAAAAGCAAAAAGCAGCAAAAGAAACTTTCATCCAAAAGTTAAAAACTGCAACCAGAGTTTAAGTTAATCGGCTTTCAAACAACCGGGCCCAGGCGTGTTTCCATGCCGGCAAACAAGCCGTACCCCTAACTAGCCTAATGCTAACCCTGATATTGTTTATTTTCCCAGCCTTAACCCTAATGCTAACAGATTCTAACCTAATTCTGACCTTAATCCACCCTATCGTAACTGAACCGATCGTAGCATTTGGTGATTGCATTAATGGTTTGCTCACCTTTGAAAAATCACTCAATAATCCTTTCTCAGTGTCCTTGGAGCACTTTGTGCACATGGCAAGGTGCTAAGATGGTGTAAAATATTTTAAATATTACAAGGCAAGAAGAGTGAACCGCGAATGAAAGATCTAATTATGGATGAAATAATATCACAAATAGTTAGTACGTTAGCTAAAGCACTGATCTGCGAAAATCTCAAGTTTCCAGTCCTCCGAGTTTCTTTCGAATTGTGCCTTAACTTTCTAACTTTGACTGCAAATGATATTACCAAAAGGAGAAAAGCGCTTTCTTTCACTCGTTAAAGCCACGTGTACATTCGAGGTTTAGTCGCCATTGTGAAACACCGTCTAAAATAGCCTAATGTACCAATCAACTGAAAAGTCGTGAATTTTCATTTTAACAGTTGCTTCTCAGCCAATGGGGTCCGTGAAACCGTGTACGGTCAACTGGCCACTACCTCCTACGTTCCCCATCATGCTTCAAGGCCACGGACCGAATTGCCGCATGCGCAGCTGAACATAACAAGAACAGATGCTCTTGCCCGTCGCCCGCGATGCTCCGTGTGCTTCAAAACATTTTCGAGACAAGGAGCATTAAAAGTGAGTTGAGAGACAAGTATAAACAATTTTGACCACTTGTTTTGATGAGTCTGACGTGTTTTATTGCTATTAATTTTGTTTCTTCGTCTTATTGCTACTACTACTACGACGACGACGACTACGACTACGACTACGACTACGACTACGACTACGACTACGACTACGACTACGACTACGATCGACTACGACTACCAAGCCCCCACCACTACTACTGCTGTTGCTGTCGCTACTGCGGCTATGTTCTGAAAATTCCAAAATGTGTTATAAACGACTCGATCTGTCAAGCAAGGAAATAGAATCCTATCAATGCAAAAATTCTTTGTTAAACAAGAAAGTTTTCCAACGTTAGAGACATTCAACTTACCTCGATTTCTATTTATTTTACATCAGGTTCACATGCGAATCCACACTGGCGAGAAGCCATTTCAGTGCCCGCATTGCAACAAGGCTTTCAATCAATCCGGGAACCTTGCCACCCACGTCAGAATTCATACTGGTGAAAAGCCCTACCACTGCAAGTACTGTGACAAGCGCTATGCCCAGTCCTCCGCTCTTACAAATCACCTGGTGACGCATTTTAGAAATAGCGAATGCTTTCCAGAATGGTATTGATGGACGAAAGTGGTTTCCACCTGAATATTGTATGGCACTATTATATAGCAGCGTGTTTACAATCAGGGATAAGTTGAGTTATAGGCATTGGCTTGTAAGTCGTATTTGGCCTTATATTGAGCATTTTGTCAAATTCGTTCTTTTATACCCGTAGTACCAACTTTTACTACAAACTTGCCAAAGTGACACATTTGTTGATATTGAGTTAAGAAATTGCGTTATCTTTGGCTTTTGCTTTGCTACGTTTTGTGATTGACCGGCAAAACTCGCGCCACTTATTCCACCAATGGGAAGCATAACGGAAAAAAATCGCGACTTGCTCGCCGGCACACATTTTCCCGCGCCTGGCGTTGGCTAACGCCGGGCTAAATGAGTTTGCTTTGAATCCTAATTGGTTCGTCCGGCAGTTGCCGCAGTTGCTATATGGATTATTTGGGATTATCCAAAGTAGTTAATTTGGTTTGAGTTTTACGATGCTGAATATTAATTTATTCAGCTTTCAAATTATAATGCACATGTCATCGGTTTCCCCGTGGGGTCGACCCCCGGGCCAAGCAGGGAGATATGTTGGGGAATACAAAGAGATAGATGGGATTCTTTCCCCGAGGGTAGGGGAAAAACGACATTGTTTGTCATTTGGTCCAAACTTGACAAATCTATCAGATCGTCTGAATCATTAGACACTTTTAAAAAACGCGTTAAAAAGGTTAATTTTACAAGCCTGCTGGATTATACTTGCAAAGACTGTTTTTTATGTAACAACTAACAACTGATCTTCAGATAATGCATGACTCATTACCTATTCAAAATACACATGTAAATACATTTCATAATTGATTTTAATGTATGACTCACAGTTTATTCAATATATAGATATGTAAATATATTCCTATTTTATTTACTTGATAACTAATTTTTAGCTAGGTGTCCCCAATTAGTATACATTGTATGCTAGCGATTTAGACACATTAATAAAGTTCTTACTTACTTACTTACTTATCAAAGATTAGGGGGTGGGGAAAATCACGAGATGTCAGGGGGATTTTCTGCTGAGAGACACCTCACCCAGGGGACTTTGTCATGCAGATTCCCCGATTCCCCGGAGAAATTCCTGAAGTTTGCTTGACTGATTTTACAATCCCCCTGGTTAGTCCGGGGGTCGACCCCACGGAGAAGCCGACGACCTGACTGTGTATAAGATTGAATCGGTAGAGGGACTTGCAAGGAATGGTCCTCTGTTTCAAGTTTTCTCTAGTGTTATCACTAAGTGTAAATAGCCAACGAGGTTATCAGCATCCCAGTAATAGGTGCGGTTACACTGGCCATTTTGCTCTTGGCTAAATGGCTTTTTTCCACAGGGTAGCATTTTTAGCCGTAACAGATCTACCTAAAGTGAAATTTCCTCTGGGTAATTTCCACTGATACGTCAAAATGAACAAAAGAAATAACAGAGAGGGACCAATCACACTGATTGCCAGACGCAGGGAAACCACGTACTGTTCACCTTCCCCTTGGGTAGTTTATCAGCGTGTAACCGCTAACAGGGAGTCCTTCAAAACCCAGAGTAAACCCAACCCGAGCCATATTATGCTAAGGTTCCCCATGGGCAAAAGGTCTCATGTAAGAGCACCTAATATTTCTTAGATGGGCTGCGTAGAGTGTCGCCATAGAGCTAAAATAGTGCTAAGTTAGTTAGTTTAATTTTATATGTAAACTTGGATTCGATTTTCCTATTGATATTATTTATTAGTATTATATACAGCTCATATATGTGAGGCGCATTTGAAAATTGTATAGTTGAATTTGCGACATATGAATAAATATTATTATTATTATTTATTTTTTTTAACTTAGTGAAGTTCATTTGTTGGCTTGTTGCTAATCTGTTAAGTTATTGGTATAACGGCAACCTCTGCAAAGATCGATTGTTGTATTGGGACAAAAGGAATCGTTTAAGCCTGGTTTTCACTAGCGACGCGAGCACAAGCACAAGCATAAGCGCAAGCATAAGAAGCTTATGCCAAGTGAAAATGACACTACGCAAGCATAAGCACAAGCACAAGGAAAAGGAAAAATTTTGATCCTTATGCTTATGCTTGCGTTGAGCCCGTTTTCACAGTGAAATAAGCGCTCTTGTGCTTGCGCTTATGCTTGCGCTTGTGCTTGTGTCGCTAGTGAAAACCAGGCTTAAGTCACTGGGATAACGGCTACCTCAAGGTCGGTGCAAAAGATCGAAGTCTGGTACTCACATCTAAAAGTAGCCCCTAAGTCATTACACCAACTGCTACCGTTCCACAACGTCAGTAGATACCTAATGTTATTCAAATCACAGAGAAAGATGACGGCCGCTAAAAAATTGCATATAGACAAAACAAAACTCTAATTTTGTCATTACCATTATTTCTAACGCCACTGTTAATATCTTCTCTATTTTACTAAGAGATTAAATAAAATCAAAGCAAGTCTCTGTTAGCGTCAGTCTTTCAGATCTTATTACAGGTATTCTTCAAAATAATGTACGTTGTTTACAGCCAACACGTCAATGAGTGAAATTTTGAACTTTCGTGACTACCGGCTTTGATGGGAACCTCTCCCGTACTTTCTCCGTCTCTCTCCGTCCGAGAACCCCCTCCTTTCTTTAACCCTCTCCTCGTCCGGGAGTCCCAACCCGTCAGGGAGCCCTTCATGGACTAAAGAATTTAGAGAAACTGGGATAATTCACTCTGCTTATTCTGCATTCCGCGATCCATATTCCTAATTTTCCCCGGACAATGGTCACGGCACATGTGCAGTGCGTGATCAGTACACGCTCTCAAGGTGAGCAGAAGCCATTTCCAGCTCGTAAACAAAATTTGTTGCGTTTATGGTCTGAAAATGTTTATAAAATGCTGAGCGAGTAAACTGCTTGTTTTCCTGAAAATGGAGCCGTTCGATTGGGATCTGTTGAAAGAGGGGAGCTGGAGTGATGCCCTTTGGAGCGTGAAACGGTATGCTCCTCAAGGCTACAAGTTCGCTGTAACTCGAACACCTCAGGAAATTAAATGCGACGTTCTGAACTCCAGACGTGTTCAACACGTCATCGAAAAGGTAATTTTGGTTTATTTGATCAAATCTATTTCCCATTTGATTCGTTTTTAATAGCAGCGGGCGGTGGTAACGCTTATTTTCCCAACAAACAGCTGTGCAATTGTACCTACATTGTATTTGCGACAGTCGACATGAAAACATTCCTGGAAGTTGAGAGTGTAGCTAATAAGCGGTGAAATGTATTTTAAGGAATTGACCGTTATTATTTCAGCTGCTTTCAGCTGCAAGATGCCTAATATGAGTAAGAAAGTTATTCAAGTCATATCTCTGTTATCTCTTGGTTGTGAGGGGTGTGGCGTGGGAAGGTACAATCTAATAATTATAGTGGCTAATTATATATAGCCCAGAGATATGGATATGAAGAATGATAGTGCGTTAACTCAGCAAAACTACACAGGTTCACAATGGTGCCATTCCTAAAAAAAACAACAGAACAAAAAAGATTAAAATTTTAATCAAAATTCACAAGTCACTGGAATTTTCAAACAAACAAAATAAAATACTCAGGCACATCATAGCATGACTGCTCTTTTTGGTTGTGAAGGATAAAATCTGTGTTATTTAACTACTGTGGACACAACATCTTGCTACGGGCACAGTCCTTTTTAGTGGGGATTACCCTCTTTTTAAAGGCTACAATCTCTTTTTTTCTGGCAAACATTAATTCCTCTACTTTCAGACTGTAGAAGAAAGGGGTGTTACCCTTGAAGCTGTGACTGACGAAGTCAAAGCCATTTTAGAAGAAATGGGACACAACTTTAACTTGAGCAGCATCAGAGTCATGGCATTTATGCTGCGAAAAATTCTTTGCACTCTTTTTCGCAGAGTGCTGGTAAACAGGGAAGGGCTGGAGAGGGTATGTAAAGTACTACTGTTTTATTTGCTAATGGTTCTAATATTGCATGATGCTGCATGCATATGAATCTGATTCACTGTAAATGTAAGTGTATGTACATTCAATCAGCTCTCTCTAAAACAGATATGATTAAGACTAGTAGTACAGGTGCCCACTTTACATAGGTGTAAAATGGCTGATGTACAATGTATGGCCATCATGCACTAACTTTAGATGTCTGCTTTGGAAAGGTGTTCTTCTTAGAAAGGTGTCTGTAAAGAGAGGGTTGAGCCACTTTACATGCATGTACAGTTGGCCATCTCAAAAGGAGTTCGGAAACACAAAAATGGCTTACACAATATGTTAACCAGTATGTATGGCGATCATGCAACGACTTAAGATGTCCATTTCAGACAGTTGTTTCCTTGAGAAATGTGTGTGTAAAGAGAGCATTGGTTGTATATCAAGGTAATTGATATATGGCAACAAAGCTACAAAGAAAAAAATCTTCATGTGTAATAGGAACCAAACTTATGACCGGCAGTCACCTGATAGGGAACCTTTCTGAATGACAAATACATGTACCATCTGGCGTGCATTTTAGTGTATCACTTATCTTTACCATGTTCAGGGATTTCCTTTTCAAAAGAAGTTGCAGTCAACTTGAGCCAAGCAGGTGGAGATTAGGGGTGCACCAGCAAATATTATTACTGAACAACGCACCTGCTGGCAACTGGGACATCCACAGGCGGTGAAAATCGCCAGTCGCAGGCCAAAAAGGAGAACCCTGCATGTTAATGTTATCATTGTTCAAGGTGGTTTGATGCACATGTACAGTATGACAGGCTACAATCCACAAAGAATTTCAAAGTTTTACCCAATTGGGCCACCTGCCTTTAACTATTTTCCCCGTACATGATCACATACATGTTATACAATTTATTATTCTTCCAAAATAACAACGAAGAGATTACAAAGTGTGTTGTTGGATTTAAAGGGGTACAGTCATGAGCTGCACATGCGCAAGATTCTGTTGTCAGATCATCCACGTTGTCACAGTCTGCCATGTTGAATTTGATGGCAAGTGTGGCAATATTTTGCTTTTTATGAGCATGGAAACATGCCTTTGTAGACCAAAAATGTTTAGGAGGCCAATATAGAGTGTTATTGCAAAAGTTCTAATTTAGTATGAAGCGGAAAGGAAACAGTAATCACAGCTGTCCTTGCAAAGGCCGCAATGCAGTATGCGGAGATGGATGTCGTTGTGGTACAAAAGACAAACCTTGTAGGAACAGGGTACATGTAAGTTTTCGGTAAAATATCAGACTTTCCCTTTATTTCCTTACTTGTACCTTTTGATGCGGTTTCAAAGCCAATACATTCGTTATTTCATTGTTATGGTTTACTGGGAATGGAAAGGCACTAAAATCAGCTCCGCAAGACAACCTGGAGGATATCAACAAACCCAGAGACAACTGACAAATACATGAGTCTGTAAAAAGAAAACTTGTCTTACCTTCTCTGGAATTCCAATGAGAGCAAATGTGCAGCGAAGTCGCTGTCACTATAATCATGGTATCATGCATCATATTTGGCTTGAATCCACACCAGGAAAATCTTTTTCTCTAGAGAAATCCTTCTACCTTGTATGATATGCGTCTGTCGTTGTTCCCAAATAGTTTTCTTCCTCTGGAATTACTCCGTTTGCCGCCGTGGCTGCTTCCACCGCTTGTGGATGCCATCTAACTTGAAAACTGTCTGCCCGACACTTTTCAAGTTGACTCCAAACTTGCACATGCGTGACTGGTGATAGCACTCCTTTAAAGACAAACTGACTTCAATAAGTCTCCTCGGGAATGTAAGGTCTTCTACCATGGGATTAAATTAAATTTATGGATCAAATGTGTCACACTTAATTATTGTTGATCTATGATGTTATTTATTCCAGTTACGGGATGCTGCCAAGAATAACCCAGTAGTGTTTATTCCCTCACACAGAAGCTATATGGACTTTCTCCTTGTGTCGTTTGTGTGTTTTGCCACAGACGTTCCTCTGCCATTTATTGCCGCAGCTGCCGATTTTATGAACATGAGGGTTGTGCGCACTCTATTTAGGAATAGTGGAGCATTTTACATGCGGCGTTCTTTCATGTCGGATCCTTTGTATTGGGTCGTGTTCACTGAATACCTTCAGAATCAACTCCAGTATGGTGATCAGCCATTAGAGTTCTTTTTAGAAGGAACAAGAAGCAGAACAGGAAAATTTCTCCAACCAAAGCTTGGTAGGTGTTTACTTTTTCTTCATCTCATCTTCTTAAAACCTGAGTTTTCATGTTTGTGAATGTGATGCATTCATCACTAGATATACATGTAGGTGCCTGTATCAGCAAAAAGTTCTAAACTTCATTCCTGTACACAAGTTTGTTTGATATTATTTTTGTAATCATTGTAGTCTTCCTCATGTCTATATATTCTATTTAATAGTAATTTATAACATCTAATGTTGTCTCCTAACAGTACTGTCAATTTTAGCTCCATAATAATTTTATGTATATGTTGCACCTGTGTTATTGTTGATCCACTTAATTGACTCGATTAGCTCTGCTATACTTGGGTAGACAAATTGTGATATTAACTTAACAAGCCATAAATAAAATTGTTGTTGTCGTTGTTATGCATTGCAAAGCAGATCTTCGAACTTCGAACTGATGCAATGTTTTGTCATATTCTCAGTATCAGCTGCTTGCAGACATATGTATGTTAAGTGTCCATTTTGAAGTTTTTTGGAGCACTTTTAGTGGAAACCTTTTCCCAAACTGGAGGCTTGCAGCTCATCCTAAAAGACTCTAAATCTTGATCCCAGATGCCCATACTTGGACACTACCTTTTAAGCCTCTCCTGAAAAACATCCCTGCAAACTAGGGTATCCTCTTGGGCCCAGTTGTTCAAAGTGCGATTAAAAAAATTAAGCTAATTCCAGGTTGATGTAAACTTTGATCTTGATTTACATGAAGAATGATCCTCCTTTAATTACTATTCAATGAAAATATTAGAAAAGATTTCCCTCAAGTTTCGACTTGAACTTAACTTTACCTGGAACATTAAGTTTACTTTTTAAAACATTCTCAATTTGGTCGAGAGAGCAGACAGTAAACTGTAATTTTTAAAGAATGTTGTCATCTTTTTAAAAATTACATTTTAAAAATTCTAAATTTGCATGATAAAACCTTTGGCTGGCTCTTAACGGTAGGTTAGCATTGATCTGCTTTCAAACCACCAGACCTATTAATGGTTCCTATCTCAATATCTTATTCCCTTAATATTGTTGTCAGGTGTCCTTTCCATGGTTGTTGACTTGTACACAACTGTTCGAGTACCAGATGTTCTCATCTGTCCAATCAGCATCAGCTATGACAGAATTCCTGAAGAGTCGCTTTATGCTTATGAGCTTCTGGGGATCCCCAAACCAAAGGAATCACTGAGAGTGAGTAAAAAATTATTATTTTCTCAAATCATCACCATCACCATCAGTCATTGTCATCGTCATCGTCATCAGGCTGCAATGTGGTATCTCTTGGTATCTCCAGTGTAAGTTGTAAATAACTTCACTGAAAAGGGGGATTCCCTTCTGTTTGTTTTCAAAGGGTTTGATCAAAAGCAGGTCAGTCTTGTCAGAGGATTATGGCAGCATTCACATCCACATTGGGGAACTTGTACCAATGAGCAGATTTACAGAAGGAAAGCTCAACAGAGTGGACAATGCTTGTATTCCTAGGTAAATAAGTGCAAACACTAATATTTAAAATAAAGCTGTAATCATATAGCAGTTCTTTCCAAAAATAATTGAAAAACTATGTTGTAATGAAAGCATTCATTAAAAAAAGTACCAGAAGAAGAATGTCCCGAAACCACAATACCATTAGCCCCAGTGCCCATCCCCTTTGAACAATTTGAACTGCAACATATCCTTTGAGCCACCACTAGTGAATAACTTGAAGTTAAAGACAATGTTGAGAATAGATCAACTAAAGCTCCTATTTACTTTCTTTTTCAGACACTTGTTCCATTTTTTATCTGAACAAGAGAAGAAGGTGGTCAAGTCTTTGGGATACAAAATCCTCAATGATCTTCAAGCAGGAATGATTTGTCCTTCCAGTGTCCTTGTGGCAGCAATTATGCTGCAGAACTTGAAAGGAATCCACTTTGGTATGCTCTTTTTTTCTCAAAATTCCCTTTGAGGGAACTTTGTAAGAATTGGAGCCAGCATTAATATTTTTATTAACCTTTTTTTCCAGATGTGGTTTTAAACATCCACGATATATTTTCAGAAGAAAAAGAAAAGGTAGTTTACATGTATGTCTACAAACATCAACTTACTAGGTGTACGTTTCTTGTCAAACATTTTCAGATGAGTTAGTGGAAACATTCTCTTGGTTAAAGGAGCTGTGTCGCATGTGGAATATTCCTGTTAAATCTGCAGGTTTGTATGAATAATTTCTGTCCTGTCTCTGGCTGCCAATAAAGACTATTAAAACTGCAACATTGGTGACAGTATTTAATAAGCAAAAGTAGATCCAATTCAAATTATTATTTGTCTTCAAATTAATGCTTTTTTCATGTATGTCCTCAATCCATTCTCCAAGTCATAAAAATAGTTTCAGAACAAAATATACCTTCTAGATCACATATTACTTTCAATCAGACATATTCAGGACAGTTAGAGGAGTTCAAAGTTTGTCAAATGTTTTGTGGGTCTTAACCATAAATTCAGTCTTGTTTACAGTACCTCTTAGTGAGATGGCTTTGCAAATTGTGAAATCTCTATTTTTGCCATACTGACATAAACTAAAATTGTTTTACTTATTTGCTTATTTTTCTCTAACAAGGTGATTCTGACAATGCTGCTCTGGTGAATGAAAGTATTAATTTCTTAAAGTCGTCATTGGAGAAAACAGAAAGTGGACTTGTTAAACTCAGAGACGATAAAGCAAATGAGAGTGAAGGAAATGGTATCCCAGAAGCAACAGCAGCAAACAAGAGTTTGCCTTTGGATACATCTTCAACAAACATCAGAGATGATGCCGCCATTCACATGCTCTTAGCTTGCAAGAGAAATGTTCTTCTGTTTCACTTCTTCAGAACTGGAATGTTTGCTTTAGCCTCACAGAGGCAAAGAGCCATTGAAAAGCACCTTGGTGGGTTGAACTTCAATCAATCAATAACTTGCTTTGAATTTAAGGTACATGTAGTGTGCTGATATCTAGAAGATCTCCATCTAGATGTCCTTTTTTTGCTTTTTTTTTGTTTGAAATGGTGCTTCATACACTGTATGTGCGCTGGGTGGATGTGTGAGATCAAATGTGGACTGATAGCGGCTGCCAGAGGTGCCTTTACAGGCTGGATCAAAATGGTATCAGAAATGATGAGTTCTGCACTTATTTTGCAATTCGAAAGCTAGGATCCGAAGGATTATGTTATGACTCTTGCCAAAACCTCAAGAAACAGAAACACAAGGATCTGATGCAAGATTGATTTCTTTTGTTTTGAGCTGGTTCAGTTTTAGGCAAAAGTCATATGCTAGTTTGCTGAATCCAGGCCTATCACAAAATAAGTGCAGAACTTCATTTCTGATACCATTTCCAGTCTATATGCCAAAGTAAAGCAAATTTAGAGAGATGTGTGTTTTTAGGCTAAAAAGCAATATATGGCCCTTTTGTGGAATACCCTTCAATTAACTTTCTCCTTCACTATATAACACTGCTTTGTTTACTCAAATATATTTTTGGAAAATGTTTTTCCTTTCTAGTTCAGTTGTTTGCTGACTTCCAGTTCCTGGCCAAACTGTTGGTTAATGAAGTCCCTCAAGTTACTGAAAAAACAAATGAGGTAATTTTGTTGCAATGAAATCAATTTTTAGTTGGTAGAATTGTTTTAAATTGAATTTGCATTCATAGAAAAAATTTTCGCATTGCTTTGAGTTTCTTCTGCCACATCTTGCGATCATTATTTAAAATCTCTTGTCCTCATTCAAACCAAAAGCAAACTGTGACACTCTTCCATGAATAATGATTTTCAATAATTTTGCTTGATGCCATTTACTTTCATAATTTTGCATTGTAACTGCCTCTTGTTAAAGAAACAGTGTCACCAATCTTGTGCTTGTATGGTAGCAATACATCAACTTAAAAAAGCTCGCAAGTTTTTTCAAGTTATGTTCTATTATCAACCCCATCCATATGGTACAGAACAAACAAACAAAAATCTCCAAAAGAGAAAAATTGCTGAGGTTTCAAGGCAATCCTACGAACCAGTTGAAGATGGCGGACAGATAAAATATATGTCACTCACTCGGGAGCATCATCGCGCATGCTCGGCTGGCTGGTCGTTACTTTACAGTGCTGTAGGTCTCGCATATACCGGTAACTGCCCAGAACCGCCCCATATACTGTACATACTCAATGCTTCCTACTCGCAACAAGTTAGAGCAAACTCAAATGCTGACAGACAGTTAAGAACTGAGAAGAATATTCGGAGGTTTCTAAAGTTGTTCTTTTTTTTTTTCAGACTTTTGAATACTTTCGAGAAACCACTCAGTTACTTGAGGAGCATGGATCAGTAAATGTTAGAAACGGCAAAGTTTTCATACTTCAAGAGAAAGATGTTAGCTTCAGTGCTAATGTGTGGAGACCCATTTTAACAGCTTACTGGGTAAGGTTTTTAATCTCTCCTAGGAAAGTACCCTAAAATTTGGGATGTTTAATCTGTAATTCTGTAACCGCCGACCAGTTAGCTCAGTGGTAGAGCGCCGGACTAGCGTGCGGGAGGTCGCGGTTTCAAACCCCTGCCGAGCCAACACTCAGGGTCTTTAAATAATTGAGGAGAAAGTGCTGCCTTTGTCATAACATCTGCAAATGGTTAGACCTTCTAGTCTTCTCGGCTGAGGACGATAAACCATAGGCCCCATCTCACAACTCTTCGTAATTGGTTCTGTGGGACGTAAAAGAACCCACACACTATTCGACATAATCTAACCCACTATGATTGTCCCGTCAACAAAAGGTTTTTTTATGGCCACTCATAGCACATATTCAAATTCTGGTACACATAACAAACCGGGGAATTCGGACTTCGTCTGTGGCACAGGCTAGCCTTTAGTGGGTGAATTTTGTTTAAAGTTAAGCATTAGCAAATCAGGAAATTTGAAAATTTCTTTATCTTTTGTCTTAGATCACATGTCAGTTTTTTGCCACTTATCCTGATGGCAGCCATGGGAGACCACTGATGGAGTTTGTCAAGCAGATCCAGGATAAGGCAGCAGAGCTTGTACTTACGGGTAATTTTTTCTTACTCACCTCCGTTACAGTATCAAGAAGCCATGAGACACACTCGGGACCAATGACTTAGACCTGGTGACCAGAGCTTTGATTCCTTTGCCTTATTCTGAGGATTCTTGTGCTACCCAAAAATCTTGACCAGTTTCTTTTAGGCATGTTTTTCGAGTTAGAGACCTTTCAACAAAGGAACTGACATTTATTACTTCTCGAGTCTGCTCTAAAGTTGGAACTACGTTTACTGAATTTGTCCAATTTTGTCTATTTTTTTTTGCTTCTGAAAAATATGCACAATGATATGTGACAGAAAACATGTTTGTAGTGAAGTTGTACAACTATTCTCTGTTTGTTGTTTTTTTGACAGGAGATGTGAAATTCTACGAAGTTCTCTCGCTTGACTTGCTGAGGAATTCCATCTTAGCTTTAGCAGATCTAAGTGTGGTTCAAGCTACAAAAAGGTGATTCTGCAGCTTTACTGTTGAAGGGGTGCTGTCTTGCAATTAAAAGCGTTTTGTAAGCCAAATCAAAGGTTTCAAACCAATGATTTTCCACTGCATGTACCGTTATTAATCCTTCCCAAGTTCTTTTTCTCCTTTTTCTTGCATGAAGCACACGTACACCTTGCAACAGTCCAGTTTCGAGTTCGCTATGACCGCTGAATAAAAGCGCTGAGAACGCATTTGCACAGGGCTAGCCTCGACCTAAAGTAAAATACATGTACTTACTCACAAATACCGGCGGGAAGGTGCCACAAATTTGAAAATTAAACAATAGACAGGTGTAAACAGGCCATCTTCTTGCTGGAATTTGTGAATATTTTACTTCAGGTCGAGGCTAACCCTGTACAAAAGCGTTCTCAGTGCTTTTATTCAGCGATCATGGCGAACTCGAAAATGGACTATTGGCAATGTTTGTATAAAAAGCCTGTGTGTTGGTATATTTTTCGAAACGTCTGGATTATTCGGGCATCATTTATCCCACCAAAATTGTAAACACTTCAACGTTTTGTCAGCTTTGAGTGAAACACTAAACATAGAGGTTGTTTTGGCCTTCGCTGGGCCTTCCAAGTACCCTAATCCCTGCCGCGGCGTAATTCCCCTCCTTCAAGCGAAAAAACTAATCTCTGGCATTCAGTGGACCTTCCAAGAGGCAATCGGAAATTGCAATTTGCTGCTACTTCAATTTCGCAAACCATTGAAAACATCTGTAGTTTAGTTTTACATGCTAAAACCTTTCGTCTCGCTGTTGAAACTTGCAAGCATTTGTATGGACACTTCTCTTAACAGATTAGTTGTTAAAACCTCAAAAAACATAAGGTGAATCGACGATTTCGTGTACGTGATAATCCAACATGGTGGCATCCTTGTTGTGTTACTTTTTGTTAGCGCTTTCACAGAAACATCGGAGGTGAGCTTTGTGGATGAAACACGACGACGACAATGACGACGACGACGACGAAGAACGGACAACATTTTTAGACTCGGGCCTTCCACAGGAAGCTCGAGTAAAAATCCTATTTTCTGTTATTGCAAAAAGAGTGACTTGTTCAAGCTGTGTTTTTAGGTGGATATGGGGTTTATGGGATAGATTTAAGGCATCGAGTTATTCAGGAATATTTGTCCATCAATTTATAAAAGTTATTCCACTACTATTAGAAATGTTGTTTTAAATTTACAATTCAAGATCTGTTTTACATGTAGTACAGGGAGACATCTAACTCGGTATCTTCATTTATTATTATTATTTTTATTATTATTATTATTATTATTATTATTATTATTATTATTATCATTATTGTTATTATTATTATTATTATTATTATTATTATTATTATTATTATTATTTTCATTTTACAGTGCTGATGGTGGAGTTTTGATCTCAGTACCGAACAGTGCAAAAATCGGGGAAACATATCAGAAAATTGGTAAGTTGTGAGTTTGGCCCCTCGGACGTGACTATATAGTCGATCTGCTTGCTTTAATGCTTAATGCTCACAACCACCAAGCCTCAAGCAGTCTTACCGATGGTTAAGTCATTTTTGCTTGTTTTGATTTTTCAGGGGAATTTCTCGACTGTCCTTCCAACAACGCGCTGTTTTCTTCTCCGCTTTCGAAGTTGTGAAAGGAAAGAAGCTCCATAAAACGAGAATACATTTACTAGGAAAGGTGATGGTAAATTAAAGAACAGAATCCACTAGCGCGCGAAGAACAGCTAGTGTACTGTTTGGAATACGTTATGGACTGTTAATAATTCAGGGGAGGCTCACTCACTGAAGGGGTGAGGGTAACCCTCTATATATAATGCCCTCTACAGGGAGGTTCCGCCCGAAAGGGGTACCTTTTTCAGGCTTCAAGTATATATAAGGGTAGGGAAAGGGAAATCTCATTTAGCTATTTAAAAGGGCTTATAATTAAAATGTTTTGAACAGACGCACCTTTTGGCTTAAATACGTTTGTGAAGGTGGTACCATTTTTCAGTGGCGGATATAAGAAAGGGGTACGTTGGACCATGGGGCGGAGTCTCGTATAAAACTTTGTTGGGTAACCCCCCCCCCCCCCCCCCCCCGAATCGAGCAAAAGAGTGTACCAATTTAAAAATTTAAAGGATTAGCTCTTTGTTATTTCGAATTTCTTGAAAATGACATGAACCATTTTACAGTGTGCCGATTTGAAGGGTTTTTACTAGAAACACCCTTTAAGAAGATACATTTGTTATAATTCTGAAAGAGAAAACAAAGGTAATTAGTATAGCAAAGCAAGTTTCGATTATGTGATCTTAGTCACCTTTGAATTTCTCCAGTGGTTCATAAAGGTCTGTAGACACTTTCAAACATTCGAAAGAGCATTTCATCAGGTGTGCAAACTCTTCGTGGAGAGTTAAAGGAGCTCGGTCACGATATTTTGGGTCATTATTGGAGACAAAAAAACTGCATTTAAATAACGCGAAACAGTGAAATAACAATTTGTCAGGGAAGATAAGCACCAAAGAGACAAGAATAAATGCAAATATGGCGAGGATGGAGAAGATTGAAACGGATTACAAATGACCTTTTTGAAAAATTGAGGCTTAACTTCTCAAAATCCAAAGACCGTGACGGAGCTCCTTTAAAGATGGCCTGAACAGACTTCCTTTCTTCAACCCATCTGTCTGTGTTTGGGTGTCTGGAGAAGCACTCCTCCTAGTGTTGGATTTTTTTCGAAGGGGCACATTCTATTTAGAAACTAACTTATTTGTACTAACATTTGTAAAAGAAAATCCCAGTTATTTGATAACAAGACGAAGAATTTACTACAGAAATATGATTATCTGATATCGTACCATGCTAGAACCCTCAATACTGCAGTTGATTAAAATAGTTAAGTTATTGAGGCTGTACTATTACAGCGGCTTTCCGCTGAATGCCAGCGTTACAAACCAAAGCAATTTATGTGGCTAATCGCAACAGGCGCAAACAGCGCAACGCGGCAGTGTTGCAGCTCCTGTAAGCTCTAAATTTCACTGGCGGGGATAGTGTTGCACCTCTATTGTTTTAAGTCCAGGGTCCATTGTTTCTGTTATTTGTTCTTTTGTTTACCTGAAGGGTCGCAAGCCATTCACGTGAGACCTTACGAGAGCTGCTACATCGCGCGCGCAACGAGCCAATCGGAATTCGAAGCTATTAAACGTTACTGACGTAAAGCCCCGGTTAAACGATCAAACATTTTCATGCATCAGCGTGTTGCACTAGCATGTTTGACCGTTTAGCCGCCTCTCTCAACATTGCACTTAAAGGCTTTCCATGTTTGATCTACATCAAACATTTTCATCCAACATTTCGCGTTACGAACAAAAATGTTTGATCGTTTCGCCACTCCAATTAACAAAGCATGTACAGCCGGTAAAAAACAACCAAATGAACCACATAACGTCGAAATTTCAGCGGCAATACGCAAAAATTGGTCGTGTACTCGCTCTGTCTTGTGTTTGGTCAAACCGTTTGTTTGTCCGTTTGACCGCCACCCAACATTATGTTGGATGAAAATGTTTGATCGTTTAGCCGAGGCTTAAAATTCTGCGTATTTAATTGTAGTTAGTTAAAATTGGATACGTACTTTCGATAAGCATCCCGTTACTGGATAAATTGCCCCAGTTTAGTTTCTTTATTCCTGAATACGTCAAGGACATTTTCAAATTCCCATTGATAGAAATAATATATATGTAGGTAGGCAATGCATACAACAGTGAATGAAAAATTTGATTGAAGCAACAAGAAAGCAATGAATCGTACTTACAGTTAATCAAGATATAGTGCCATTATCTCAACTTAGAACTACTTACAGCGGATCAAAAATAAATAAAAAAAGGTCTGAAATGCAATTGAGATTTCGCATTTGAACCCCCATTTCGTAACCATGGATAAATAAAGTTATTTAAGATGATTGATTTGACTCACCCGCCCGCCCGCCGCCTACAAAAAAGACACAAACTCTGGCATGTAGCTAAGGCGCATACCTGGACGCTTTTTCATCTTTACTGCGCATAATTTTAGCGCTCGCATAAGCGCGCGCACATTAGAAGCATGGCGTATTTGCCTTGATATTAAGGTTTGTCAGGCGAAATTTTCCCTTTGAGGTCGTGTTGCAAAGAAACGAGCACGGTGACCCTCATTTTTTTTATTAGTGTTACTCGTCAAGCAGACGAAAAACATTTTTAAAGGAAAAAAAGTTTAATAGTAGAAGTTGGATTATTTATGTCTAAATGACGTGAAACAGTATTTGAAGCCAGGGAGGAGTATGAATTGATGACTTAAAAAGCTATCTCCCTTAAAAAACTATCTATCTTCCTTAACCCTTTACTCCCTAAGAGTGACTTATAGATTTTACTCTGTCTAACGCCAGACGATTTTACTCGTCAAAGGGAGACCCCTTAGGGGTTAAAGGGTTAAAAAACTATCTCCCTTAATGGTCCATTTCGCTTACATTATTTGCAAGATCGGGCAATTTGAAATCACTATACTGAAAGATTATTTCACTACTATTCATAGTTTTTGCTACAAAATAAAAATTTTTTTGGGTTGCTCAAGTTTCGAACATTTCTTGCGCAACTCAGTAAAATCACTTGGAATAACGGGCATGCTGGGCGAAAACAAGCACGGTGACCCCATCTTTTTATTGCATTTTTTCAATGTACTATGCATGGCTACCAATTGTGCCAAGTTTGAAAAAAAATCTGGATAGTACGTCATTTTCATGGGAATTACCTTAAGGTAATTCCTCTGAAATAAAAGTGACAATAGATTTTTGTTCAAACTTTGTCCACTGAATATTTATCATATGAGAACGTCAATTTTGAAATAAGAAAGGGGGATGCCCATACTCATTTAGGAGCTGTGAGGCATTCAATATGCCCCATTTTGGCATTATTTGATGCTTATTGTAAGAACGCATTTCAAGTTGTTGTAAAATCTTTGTGAACCCAAACTCATGAGAACACGCATTAAACTACAGTCCATACATTACATTGGACACAAATAAACATTTTAAGTTTGATTTAGACAGAAAGCTGAATCCTTGATTAAATATTTGAACCAAATTTCTTGACATGGTTAATAAACTTCAAACAGAAAAGACCACAGTTTATCTGCTATTTTCCTTAATTATTCAATTTTCAGCAATAGAAATCAGATCAGTCGTTCTCACACAAAGCTTATGACTAGTTGATTACAATGACTGAAAAAAAAGGTGGGGTGCCCGTGCTCGTTGGTAAGCTATAGCCATTTTTCAACAGAGCTCAATTTCAAGGCAAATCCGCACATGAGCCCGCGCTAAATGACGCCATAAATTATGTGTAGTAAGGATGCGCGATGCAAATGTGAGGAACACCTTAAAACGTTTTTGAGGCTGTTTCCAAACGTCAACGTTCTATTATCATGCGCTCAAAGTCGTCCGTGGGCGAATATCACCCATCCCGGAATTAAACAAACTTTAAATGAAGCGATAGTTCGTTGGTAGTCAGTGCGTAGCAGGCGCTGCAGTAATTACGATGTATAACTCGACGTGACAGAATGATTCGATTCCGGCCTCCATAAATCGAACCGTTGATCTTGTACTTTCATTGTGTAACTTAACGCGCGCGCTTTGTGGGTTTTCATTGTTTAGCGCGTATTCGCCATATCACGCGCGTGGATTTCATCGTTTGATAATCGTAACGGTCATTGGCTATTGATAGGTGGATTTCATTCCGGAACAGAGAAGCTGAGGCTTATAGCGCCGTTTTTGAATGGTTTATTCATGGCCTGCTCGTGAGATGTCTTGTTCACATTGACAAATCTCACTCCTTGGCATTTTCACTAGCACTTGCACCATTAAGGTGAACAATTTTCTTGTCAAACTTTTGAAATGCAGTTGTTTTTGGCCCTGGCCTGGTGTTGTATGCTCAGTATTTCAATGTTCACTTCTTTTCCCGGAAAACGACCAGGTAAGAAAACAATGTCAGGTTTTTTATGTCTAGGAAAACCACTCTAGTTTCTGCGAAAACTTTTTACAAGAACTTAGACTCAGTTTTGAAACACCAGTAGACTAAACTTTTTGCACAAAGTTTCCCGTCTATACTTATTTTTCCTCTAGTTACTTTTTTCCCATCTTTCGTTTATCACGTATTTTTCCCTTGCATTTGATGTTTCCTGTTTTGCGGAAAAATAACGAGAATAATTTCTGCTCTGTCTCCTCAAGTGTATTATGGCTTGGGTCTTTATAATGAGACGATCCCCTGCAAATATTTGAAATTGCTTCCAATTTTTGCATATAAAATGACTTATTCTCATTGTAAATTTTGACTAAAAAGTAATTCACTTGTTTGACCACAAGAAACTTGTCTTTAGTATCACGTGACATATCTCGATTAATGACGTCACGAAACGTGTCTTTCGAAATGGGGAACATTTGCGCTTAGAAATTCTAAAAACTTAAACTTTAAAATGCTTGGAGTAACCTTTTCAATCTAACTCCGCCTTTTAATGTTGTACAGGTCGTTCCATTATGAGATATCTGGACATTAATTATGTCACGTAACCTATTTTAAATTTGCATCGTTTTTGGCCGTAAAAAGTCACGTGACCAAAATTTAAGATGAAAGAGCAAAGCCAAATGGACAAGAATGCGGATACTAAATTGCTCATCAAGTTTCACAACAATTGGATAAATCCTTCCCCTTAAAATAAAAACATGCGAATTTAAGCGGTAGGTCAAGCCTTAACACACTTGACTTTTGCATGTTCTTCTGCACTGTGTTCCTTCTCAGCCATCTTTGTTTCCACGAACTCGACTTCTATCTTGGTCTGTTTTTTTAAGATACCGTACGTAAGAAATCGAAATGCGATATTTTACTGAAATTGTTCATAGGTGTCCGGGAACATCCTGAAGGCTACACAGGAGTTATACAAGACAGAGCTAAACACATCTGGGACTTGCTAGTAAGTTCAATAAGTGTACAGAATGAAATGTAGTTCAGTAAAGTGCGACAACTCGCGTAGGCGTCCAATTTCTTTGTCGCGGTGGACAATCAGAATACAAGAATCGCCTCATTTCACTCAGAAACTTCCTTGACGGAGATTTATATTTTTGGCTTTTCCTTTCTTTGCAATCATTTCTGAGGACAATTATTGTAATTATGAAACTTTTTGCAGTCCCAGCTTTCAGCCTTATCGCAGTCTGCTTTCTGACTGGCTTACTTTATCTAGCAAAAGTCTTGGATACTGAGATTCACGAAATTAAGTGACAAGAAGGTATTTGTAAAATAATGACAACCAGAAAAAAACTGATTTATCAAAAGAAAAACTTGGGCCACCATGTGGTTATAAACGTTATTTCAATGCAAAGGCAAAACAGTACCCTGTTGTAGCGCGAGGACGGCCAACAGAAAGGAACTCCAGATTCAGTATTGTACTTGAAATCAAACATAGAGCGGTTTTCAATTGAGTGTCGAAAGTAATTATGGTTTTGCTTTGGTTTTGCATTGCCTCGCTCTGTGATTGGCCAGCAAAACTCGCGCCACTTTCTCAACCAAAACCAGTCGTTCCTTGCACGCGCGTATTTTCCCGCGCTTTGCGCCGGCTACATGTAATTTCTTCGTATTTTGATTGGCTCATTGCACTGCTTACTTCTGTTGTGATTGGTCAGAGTAATTGCTTTGGTTTTGGTTTTACGACACTCAATTGAAAAGCGTTCTAATGGCAAAAAGAATAACACAAATGTGATGCAAATAAACCGAAACACCCAGGGGCGGATCCAGGATTTTTCTTGGGGGGGGGGGGGGGGGTTAGTGCGCCAAAGAGGAATGACGTAATTGACATTAACAGTAAACCACAAGGTTTTTTTTTGCAGGACTGACTGGTTATATTAGAAAGCCGAGGGTCTCCCACCGGGGGGGGACGCTCCTCCTGCACTCCTTCCTTAGATCCGCCCCTGCCACCAGAGCTTCATTCGCCTAAATATAGAATTCTATAGCGTCCAGGATATGAGCTGATGTTGTCTAATGTCGGCCATAAGGTGATGTTATACCCACATAACTTACCGTGAATCATAGCATTCGAACGGTTTACAATGTAATATTTTGAGACAATGCACTTTTTTGCAGATCCAAATACAACAAATTATTTCGTTAAAAAGCATTAAAACTACGGGGCAAACACATTTACACATCCGGTTTCTCAGTCGATATACCTGATATAAGGACCCAATATTTGCACAACACAGTTGCAACGTGCGTGTCTCCAGTCCTATGCAGCAGAGATAAATACGATCGCTGTATGCAATATCTGTTGATATACGTTGACTACAAACGACGACGACGACAACAACTTTATTACACGATCTTTACAACCAATAGTTTTTCCCGCAAATAGCTACAACGCTAATCGAGGCGGGACAAAACGACCAAAGCTAAGAAAAATAGCAAAAAGGTAACAAAAAGATGGATTAAAACTTAACTGAAAAACAGGAAGATGTGCTAAAAAGAGTTCTAACTCTGCAATAAAAGTGAGAAAATAAATAAGTAAATCAGAGTTAAATATATAATTAGTATAAATCTACTAGGCAGCGTTCTATCACGAATGCCGTTCTCTGATTGGCTACGCTACTCACTATCTATTCTGTGATAGATAGTGAGTAGCGATTGTCAATAAAATGGCGGCCGCTTCTTTGCGTTTTCGAAGTGTCTGCGAGGAGGATTTAGATAATTACTTGTTTAGGTTTGAACGACTAGTAGATTTATACTAAAACAATTAGATTATTCGCTCTCGATTTCTATGCATGATAGCTGATTCGGGCTGCGCCCTCATCAGCTATCACGCGATAGAAATCTCGAGCTCACAATCTAATTGTTAAATAGATCTATTTAATTAATCCTACTTTTTTAATAATCGCTGGTATTTCAATGTAGTTATCTTCTTTTCCAAAATATCAAAAAGCAATTGACGGAGGACCTTTTTAAATGTTTCCTTCGGCAAATCTATTATATGACAAGGTATCTACTGAAGGTAGAGGTAAAAGGTATCCTCTGCCTCCTGACTACTTCAGGAGGCAGAGGGAAATTGAATCACATTAATGACTTACCCAAGTGATTTTACTGGATATTACCTCTGCATGCATTACCTTAAGTTAAAACGATGTTTTCCTCTCATTAAGAAAAACAAGTATTTCTGGTTTGTGGACGATTACAATGGAGAAATGAATGAGGCAATGGACTGGACTTTAGGATTGGCATTTCATGAGAAAATCGACGACGTCCAAGGTCGGTACATTATATTAGATACGAGACGATACAGTTGTAACACTTGGTTAAAGGGTTTTCTAAGGCGATTCAGGAGTTAAGTGCACTTCAAAGACGGGTTTCTTGTAAACGAACCTCAAACAGGCGACTTATACTGAAACCACGCGCTTCTAACATATTTCCAATGGCCGTTCAGCTCCATCGATCCCTATAGCTAAATCATGTGACTGATTTGAGTGTTTATTGAACTCACTTGCTACTGAACTGATATCACCAAAACCAATAAAAGGGGGACAAAGTACAGAGGTTTATCTGGCGTTTTCCGCTTGACCAAGCTAACGCAACGTTCCGGGTAGACTATTGCAAAGTAACCTGCTGTGTGTTTGCAAACTGATAAACAGGGTTGGATTATCAAACCAGGGAGGAGCTGCGACACAAGTGCTTGACTAGAGTTGGTGAGCTGCTTGTGCTTGTGATAATGGCTGCTGTATGCCTGACTGTGATTAGACTAACACTGAAGGAAAAGCTTCAAGGGTAAGTAAGATTCCCTGAGTTCAGCATGCGATATACGACTCTGACCTTTTTTTGTTTTTTAAATCGAACTCTCGATTGAGCCTGGTCAACTTCTGTTTTACCTGTAGGGTAATTTAGCGGTTTCCTTTTAACAGTCCAGTAAAATCTTCGGCCCTCACGTGTACCCACCACTTGAAGCCAATGAATAGCGCAAAACTGCGTGACGCAATCTTGGAACTCCTCATCTCGAATCGGCGTCCGCGAAACCACTGCCACCCCCACTACTAGATCACAACTGAAACGGAAAAAAGATTCAGCCCAGGGTTCCCTGAAGCTTAAAACCGTCTGATGGGTTCTCTAATGGCTTCTATTTGTTTGATGGATTAATTCGTTTGAGAATAAGCTTGCCCTTTTAAATGGTGCTTGGTATTCAAAGGCAACTATAAAACGTAGGATCTATATGGCGTAAAAAAATTGTGTTTGTGCATTTCCTTAACTTCTCTTGCGTTCACTTCTCTTGCGATCACTGATGCCTTTTGCACACTAAATAATTTTTTGTGTCTCTGTTTTCACAGACAGAACAGGAAATCAAAGTCGCACTGAATTCTCATGGCCGACGAGAAATACTCAAACGCATTTAACTTCTTCCCATCTTCGTCCACCTTTGCACTTCAAGTTTGACCAGATACTTCAGTTACTTTCTCTTGCATTATCATCAATGACAATTAATTAAATGCTTAAAAAATAGTTACTTGTTTGGTGTCGTTTCGCTCCCTACACGCCAATATATTAGTCATGGTTATCACTGACAAGCTTCAGTGGGCAGTGGGATTTTAATTACGGCGCAAGTTCGGGTGAACACAACTCCCAGAGTTGTGGCTATATACTGAGCCACCAAGTGGTACTTTACCATGGCTCAAATTTAAGAGGCCTGAAATGGCCTAGTTTCCATGTCGCCGCAAGCCCGACCTCATATGACCACTCTAGCGTCGGTCAAACGTTGGTATGGGGAACAAGATATCAGTGGCTGTTTGCATTAGAAATTCAAGCGAACAAAAGGGAAGCTGAAGAGGAAGATTATCTTTACATAGTGTGCGTGGCGGTAAGGGGAAGGAAACGGCGCGCGTGCGCAAAGCGAGGGGAGCGAGCTTTTAAGTTTCGGGCATTGAGTTTGTTCAATAGTAGTCCAATCCAAAGAGTAGGGCCTGGGAAAGAAAATTTATCGAAAATTTATCACAGAAAAGATCCTACCAACTTTGAGGCTGTTTGATTGAATAGGAGCTGAAAAAAACTGAAAAGGCTCTTGAATATCGGAAAAGTTAAAGACTGTATGACTACACACTTTCTGAAATAGAGATTTTCATGTGAACTCTATGATTGACTTACACCTACCGGATGTCATCTTGGGCTGTGAAACGAACGATTGATGCATCCGTCCCCACTTACTCGATCTTTCCTGGTACTTACAAGATTTACCGTAAAGATAGATCGTTATCAGGAGGTGGCGTGTTTATTGCAGTCAGGAAGAGCCTAATCGCAGTGGAGGAATCTTTATTTGACACTAATGGATGTGAAATTATCGGATTCTCAATACAACTTGCCAGGCTGAAAAAAATGTTTTTAGTCAGCTACTATAGGCCTCCATCTGGTCATCCATTACCGCTTCACTTGCTCGACGACTCTCTTAGCGAGTTGTTCTCCGCAGCTTCATTCCCCCAGCTTATCTTGGGATTTCAATTGCAGCGGGATTGACTGGTCATGTGATCATCAGCATGGCCACCCTCTCAATGCCTGAAGCAAGCCCTCTTAGATGTTTCTGGCAAATATGGTCTATCTCAGCATGTTCACTCACCAACCCGGCCATCTTCAGGCTTCCTGTTGGACCTGGTTTTTGCATCACATCCTACAGTCATCCAGGCGTGCCACGTCGTGCCCGGTATTAGCGACCATGATGCTGTTCTGTTTGACGGTCAATGTCTCCTAAGTGTCCCTCGAAACCATCGCGGAAAATACTGCAGTATCACAAAGCTGACTTTGATGGCCTAAGACCTCATCTACCCTCGTTGGCCACTACGTATCTCGACTCTGATTCTGTTAACCAGTCCGTCGATGAGAACTGGAATATTACTGTTGAGGGTATAAAAGTATTCCACGTAAGATGTCTAAAGCAAAACCCCACCTTCCTTGGATCAGCCATGCCATCAAGAGCATGATGAATAAGCGCGACCGAGCTCATAAGAGGGCTGAACGTACTGGCAAGCGTGAACACAGAAAAGCCCATAAACAGCTTCGTAATGCTACTCTCGAACGCATCCTGTCATGCACGAGAAATATGTAAATGAGATAATGGGTGGTCTTCAACCAGCAGACTCTGGCAATACCATTGGCAGAGTGTCAAAAGGGCGTGGTCATATCTTAAACAACTCCGCGCCGAATCGACCGGCATTCCAACTTTGTTTTGGAATAACCTAGTTTGCGCCTCTCATTGTGCCAAAGCTGAGCCCTGCGTCAACAGTATGAAAGTGTCTTTACCTTTCCCAAGTCCCCGTCCCAATTTTAGACTCATCTTTTTTTTGGTACACGCTTGGCGGCGGTATAGATGTTGTGTATGGCATCACAGAGTGTATCTTCATGTGTGGTGTGATTGGACTGATTCATGCGAAGCTTGCGGACTGAACCTCCTCATTTGCTCCGGGACCAGGTCACTAAATACAAAGTCTCGCCGTGTCAAAGTTTATATCCACGCGTTTCTGTCAAGCAGTCGTTCTGTGTTTTTCCTCGGTTGAAAAAGATGGAGGGACTTGATATCACTGACATGCGAGTGGAGCCTTGTGTCGACTCGCGGTTCATTCACCCTTCAAGAGTCGTCTTTAAACAGGTTTGTCATTATGTAAACTTACGTTTATGATAAGCCTATCTTTGAAACACTGTTTATGTGCTAAACGGCGGTGTGAAAACCCAAGATGTTTCACAATCTCCCAATCTGGAGGGCAAAAACAAACAGATATTTTGCCTTTGAAAGGTTTGTTTCTCCCAAGAGACAGAAGAACCATTGTGTGTCCTCCAAATTGGGAATTACTGAGAAAGGGATCGTGACCACATGAAATAAGGATGCCATAGTGCATTCTGGGACACCCTTTTGAAATGATGTGTAATAGTTTTTTTACCTACCATTTTCAGGCTCTACCCTGTGTAAGATCCTGTGAAACTCCCGAATGAGATAAAACAAAGAAAACAAAGCATTCTAAACAATAGCATACAGCAAAACAATAGCTCATAAAACAAAAAAAAACCTTGTCAGGTTCTTACACCGAGGTAAACCACATTTTTCTTGTGAGGATGGGCTTTTGATTCTTAATTAACATTACTGGGATATTATAGGTAGCCAAGCCAGCAGCTCTCATGTTCTCCTTTTCCTGGAAAATACAAATATATGAATGTTGTCCTTGCAAAGAATATGCTACTCACACTGGATCAAATTACAAAAAAATTCTATTTGCACACCCTTTACAGTGCTGCACACAGAACTGTTGACACCACACAAAGTTTGTGATTAACTTTTAACAACGTTTTTGACATAATTTTGCCAAGTTACAAATCAATCAATCGATCACTCAATAATCTTTATTAATTTATACTCAAATTGAAGATACATAGCAATAAGATGCTAATATTTCTGAGGATAAATGGAGGATGAATGGAAATGATCGCCTTTGTGAAGTGACCAGTCAATATTTCAAAAAAATTGGACAAGGTGCAGTTGCCTGTAGCTGGTCAAACGTAAACATCAACGAGCAAATTTTCAAACAGCCATGGATATAGTTTTGACACATGAAAACTCCTTACCAAGAGAACATACTGTATTAAGATAATGAGAGAGAAACTGGCTTAATAAGTATTTTAAGACTTTGGTTCTAATCAGTGATTTTCTCTATTTTAATGAAAAAGAATGGGCTTCTCAAAGAATGGGACTATATCGAGGAACATGATGAGTACGTTCTTTTAACAAGCTACTTGTAGGGCAACATAGGTTTGTGTAAAATTTGTGGCGTGAAAAACAAATCCCAGCCACAATAGTAATATAAGCACAGTTACACCATCCATGTCAAAGTTTAGTTTATGTACAGTGTATGCTGCTGGGTAACAGAAAGTACGGGTAAGGCAAAATTTGAGCTTCATGAAAGTAGAAAAATGTTATCACTCAGAATTAAACACATATAATGCTGTTTCAAGAGTGAGTCCCAACTCTTCAAGTTTCCAAACTACCATCGTTTTATCGTCGTATTTTAACAAAGGTCAGTTATGAACGTATTGGCAAACTACTGGATGGTGTTCCTTTGCCAAATGCTGTGAAACAGAATGCCCGGCAATAAAAATAATTTTCTTCAACTGTTGTATTTGTACAACAGTCCCTAGAAATTTGCATACATCAGAGATATTGTTTCCTTATAACAGAATGGTCGGCAAAGAAAGTGGGACTATCTTAAAGTTCATGATATGGTGGATTTTTGTGGACATTTTTGAGCAATACACAATTAGGCAATAGTCTACTCAATATGTTTTCCAAGTTCAAAGAGGAGGCACTCTCAAGAGCCACAAATTTGTAACCACAGTTGGAAGTTCCAGAGGGATAGAGGATTCCAAACCTGGAAACCTCTGTATTGGGGGGTTTTGTTTGGTCTGAATTAAACAATGACCCTTACAGCCCCTTCATTTGGTTTGTTCATTAAAAGGTTACACATAATTTCCTTTGTAGTTCTTTCATGAATTATTAATGAGTTTTTTAAATTTTTCTTTCAGTGTTAGTGCTTTGTTATACAACACTACAAGGCAGGCTTTTGTACTTGTGAAGCAGTTTAGACCAGGTAATTTAATAACATTAAAGACATAATTTCAAAATGACGTTTATTGCTGGACTGATGGGGCTACACAAGTAGCTGATCCTGATAATTTATCAATTATGATAAAAATTATTTAGCTTATCTTTGTTTTGCCTCGCATTAATAACATAAGGCTTTTGCTTTGTCTTGGAAGCTGTTTTTTGTTTTTTTTTTTGTTATTAACACAATTTATTCTGTTGTAAATTATAACATTAAAATCACATGACAGCAGTTGATGCCACTCTTTTCTTTTTGTCTATCTAGTTATCCTTTCTTGTTATAACGTTGTTGATTTTCATAGACCTGTTCTTACCCCATAGTACATGTGTAAAGGCTTTTCTTGTCCGCATGCACAGATATTGAATTCAGTAGAGAAAGCCACGACATAAACACAGAACAATATATTCTTGCAAGAAACATGCAAAAAGACGATAGAATGATTGACTCCACACAAAAAACTAATTTTAAAGGTATCCAGAAAGAACAACATTCCAGACCTTAGTAAGCCAGAGTTTGTTGTAATTAGCATGGATCGCAGGCTTCCTTTCCCAATAAAAACTCCGTGATATGACTGGCAAGTGTGAGGTTTTTATTTGTCTTCCAGCTATTTACATGCACATTAACAGAAATCTTCATGAGAAACAGAAGAATGATGGCAGCTCTGTTTCCATGACAACTGAAGACTCATCAATTCCAATCACTGCTCCTTTCAGCCAGGTGTTACTTATGAGTTGTGTGCCGGAATTATTGACAAAAACATAAGCCGCGCAGGCATAATGAAACAAGAAATCCTTGAAGAATGTGGCTATGACGTTCCAGAAGAAAACCTTCAGGAAGTCGTTTCATTCCGTTCTGGTGTTGGAACGTCTGGGTCCTGCAGACCCTATTCTTTGCTGAAGTCACAGACGACATGTGTGTAGACAAAGGAGGTGGAAATCTTCAGGAAGGCGAAATGATAGAAGTGTTTTATCTCCCTCTGGAAAAGAGTAGGAGTTCTTGTTTGATGAGACTAAACATAAACCCGCTGGATTCATGTTTGCATTGATGTGGTACTTTGATAAATTTAAAGCGTAAAATGGCACCTCAATATTATACATGTAGTGTGAGCAGACTGCGTGGGGGTAATTTAAGTGGATATTGCACCTGTTGTATACCTTTCAATTTTAAGCTGGAGTTGTATGGAGCATTCATAGAAGTGAGGCATCTGGTCAAATGCCCTCATTTTGGTGATTTCACATCCCTTTAAAATTTATTGTTTCCACCCTCATCTCCTCACCACCACCAACACAGTCATACAAATGTAATATTTTTTTAGTTTTTTTCCTTGTAATTTGAGGAACAATAAATTATACTTGTACTACTTCATGTAATATGATTGTACTTGTAGGTAACATGTAGTGTGCTTCATTTGAAAACATAATTTTTTCTTTTCACAACAGTCTTTTAATATTGTCTCCAGAGTGGGATCCTCTGAAATGCAATTTTTTGTTTTTTTTTTTTTTTGTTAATGACATCTGTGATTAAACTGATTAACACTTTTATTGTTTTTGTGTGGGGTTTTTATATATACATGTAAAACAAGAATTGAAGGGCTGAGAGCATAAACTGCCTACAGGTATGTGTAATTTTCGACTGTTTTGTAGTAGCTTGATTTGTCCAAATTTTGCATGTGAACTGCATTTTGATTAAAAAACATTTCCCGTATTTTTTTTTTCACCGATTATTTCTTTTTCGTTTTTGAGAAATAACGTATGCAAAAAAAACACCTAAAACTCCACATAGGCAGTTTATGCCCCCAGCCCTTCAATTGTAGAAAAATATTTTTAATAAGGGAATTATTACATTTCAGGCATTGCTACTTGTTTTGTACCTGCTACATGTGTTCAACCCTAACCTGCTAATAGGTGTTCTTTTTTACGATTTTCACACATGCTTAAAAACAAAAAGAAAAGAATGTCTGATCACAAGTTAGCAAAATACACCTTATTCCAAAATTGTTGCCAATTTATGATTCTTTTGTTTGCATGTTAATTAGCCCTCTTTGCCTCATCAACATGTACGAAATACAAAAGAATTTGGAAGTGAAAACAAAGCAAAGAGGACTAATTAACATGCAAACACAAGAATAATGAATTGGCAGCCATTTTGCAATAAGGTGTATACTGGCTGCCTGTAGTAGTGGAAAATGACTGTCTTTCAAGTAGGTTTCTGAGATCTTGAGTTTTATCATAAATCCTCAATAATGTTCACAAGATTTGTGTCCAACTCAATCAAAAGATGGGGTTCATATTGTTAGGATCGTCAGGTAGAATGCTGACAGAAGCTGCTGCAGTACCACAAAGAAGACAGGTCATCGTGTATTCCTGTAAAACATATTAGCAATTGATTAGATCTTGCCATGTGTTTCCTGGTTAGCTAAACTGCAAGTAGCCTTTCTTTGTTTTCTTTTTTATTAAAAAATGACAAGGAAATCAGGACATCAACTCTAAGGTTCACTTGGCAGATACAAACAAACCAGTAAAAACAATTCCTTAGCTACTTGGGGGGGGGGGGGGGGGGGGGGGATAATTTGAGTATATGTTTAAGTGAGACATTGGACACCTTAGCTTAAGATGTTATGAGTAGAACAAATCAAGCGTTTAAACTGTTGTATACCTGGTACTCTCCTTCAACCCTAAATGTGTATTCATGTGACGCCACAATGTGATCACAGCTGGAACAAGTATCTGTGAAAAAATTACATTCAGTAATAAAATCAACTACCTTATTTTCCTGTGTATATTAGTCTACCCTGCTTGTTGAGAAAGTTGAGATTGATCAGAAAAGTGAAACGAGATGGTTTTGCTCAAGTTAATTGATAGTTTATTGAAAACTTTCTCCTACAAATCACACCACAAAGTAGACACAATGAACTCACAGGAAATGTGGCAACTTTTGTGAAGATAAAAGGCCGGTATGTGAAGACCGAACATGGCAAATCACGGACCAAACATATCGAAACATTAATTTTTCTGTACCACTTAGTATTAATAGTCTTCTTTAAACTAATTGCATAGTTGCCTTTTTGTGCTTCACTTTGGAGTCTATTGTTATGCTAATGAGTGTTATTTTTTCCACTCACTGAGTGGCCATTGAGTTTTGGTTGGTGTATAAGTCGAGGTCAATTTTTTGGAGTGATTTTCAAGACTTGAAAGGTCAACTTATACACCAGAAAATACGATGACATTTCTTATTATTCAACATGTGACTAAATATGTCCAAATATGGTCATGGCACTCTCCATAATCATCGCACCCACTCAACAGATAAAATTATTCCGGTAATTTCATGTGTTGTGGAGAACAATGGAGGCTTTTCTGGCATAAGGCTAAGATCTTGGTGGGCATAGATTCTGGCAAGATAGTCTCTTTACTAGGTACTAAATAGCTGTTTTCTTCTAAAATTCCGCACCCTCATCCCTGACTCACTAGACATTAGCGAGCTTAAGCAACAACAATGTTGACGGCAACAAAAACATTATTACAAAATATAAATTCTCATTTTGTAACTCTTTCACGATTATTCCAAATTGTCTAACTTAAAAAATGCTGGCAAACTGTCTAGAGATTAAAATGTGACCCGATTTGCGAAAGGTGGGCTGAAGGTGACAAAAATGCGTCTTTAAGTGTTTTAAATGAAAACAGTTGAAACACTGTTTAAATGCTTTTGAATAACGTTTAAATGCTGTTTTAAAAAAAATTCAAACACAAAGAAAATGCGTTTAATGTTGGAACATGAATATATAATCTGCTGAAGAGACTTGCATTTGGGGATTGCTGAGATGATAAAGCAAGAGAAAATGGTACGTTATTCATCTGAGATGATTAACATGAATGTGAAAGGTCTGAACGAGGAATCTATTTCTAGAATACAGCCCAATGGGCCCTTTGCAGCTCGTCATTCATGTGGTACAAAAACGCCATGCTGGAGAGCAAGCGACGCACTGGGACATGACAAACAAAGAAAATTACCATTTTAAATGATGTAAGCTCTTTGTTTGTCATGTCCCAGTGCGTTGCTTGCTCTCCAGCATGGCGTTTTTGTACCACTTGACTGGCCAGCTGCAAAGGGCCCATTGTGTGATGTGCGAAGTTGCTAGCTGTTTGCATAATTTCGTTCACAAGACTAAGCTACTATTATTAAGCTGTTCTTAATAATTATAGCTTGGTTTAAGAGAATGAAACTTTAAATTCGAGAGAAAATTTAACTCGCATATTTACATAATAAACGGAGTATCTGATCAGGAAAGAGAGCTCTACTAATAACTACTACAATGATCAACACGGCGGAATTAATTATTTGCATAATAATCAATTTGCAGTGAATACCATTGATAATAAACTCCCAAATTAAACGCAGCATGTTTTGAAATGGGTGTTTAATCGCATTTAAAGCATGTTTAAACGCCATAAGAAAACGTTTCACACATTGAAATGCTCTTGTTTAAATGCGTTAAAACCCGCGGGGGGGGGGGGGGGGGGGGGGGGGGGGGGCTACTGCCATATATGGGCTATATAGGTATGCGCGGCCCAAAGGGCATGGTTTTTTTTAGCTGTTTTGGTCTGAAATAGGGTATCAATTTTGACCATTTTGGTCTGAAATAGGGTATGGTTTGTGCACTCTTGTCTTCAGTATGTTTTTTTAGAAAGGCTACTTCTTCATCTTTAGCCGATAAGACTATCAACAAAAGCCCTTCTGTTTTGTCTTTAAATTATGTTTACACCAACTGTGTACGTGAAATAGGTCTGAAATAGGGTATCAAATTTTTGGTCAGGTCTGAAATAGGGTAGGGAGGGAAAATCGCAGATTTTGGTCTGAAATAAGGGAGAGGTAAGGGAGTACCCCCGGGGGCAATGCCATGTTTGTTGAGTACCCCTGTTTTGTGTTTGGTGAGTCATTGGTCCATTAATTGTTAATTGAACAAAATTCAAAGTAAGCCAAATAGAAAAGAAAAATTTTGTTGTCATAAGCTCACGTTCTCGACAAAACAAAACATTTGTCATTTTCATATTTCACGTTGTTTTGCAGAGGATGGCAAAGAAATGTATCAAAATGTAAACGTACATGCAGGGCCATTGTTTTTGGCTCTATGAAGCCTATAGTTTGTGATGTTCTTGTTGTCATTGTTGTCCTCAATGCTTAAGCTCCCTTAATTGTCTGCTTGTTCCTAGCCCATTATTGGAAGGTATCCTTATCTTCTCTCTCACCCACACAATAATCAGACTGTCCATACCATCAAAGACTGTTACAAACAGGAACTGGACTGACAGAAAGTGTTTTTTAGAAATGAACATTAAACAGTTTAATTATAGGGGGAGAATGGGATGTAACCAAGAAACTGAAACATACAGTACCAGTTTCTGGATAAGTTCCAGTGCTAAAAGCAGGGTTACCCACCCCTCTGGGAAAAGGCCTTTATTGGCAATAGGATACCTCACAAATTAATGTGATCTGGTAAGCTGAAGCCACTCTAAGGACACTAAGGCCACATGGTAGCCAGGCATTATCCCTTAAATCTACCAAAGCAACGATTGAACCCAAGCATTAGCAGCCATGGACAGCTGTTTCGGCCTTGTTAGGCTCATTAGCATGGCATAGCTATGCTCAAGTACGTAGAACATGTGGATAAAACAAGCAGTGAAAACGTAAAGCTTGTGGGATGTGGTTGGAGTGACAAGGATACCTCCCCGGGGAGGAGGTATTCCAAGTGACGGGATGATCAAGTGAGGGGATGATCAAAGGATTTTTTTTGGGTTTGAAATTTTCGATTTTAGACTTTTTTGGGTACGAAAATTTGGGAAGTATTTTTGGGGCTAGCTTGATTTGAGTAGGGATTTTTTGGGGGTATTCTTTGTGTTATAGCATTACCCCTTTCTGGAACTTTTAAGGGCCACAAAATCGGCATGGGATTTTTTGGGGGGTTAATTTTTGTCCAGGGATTGTTTTGGGTTTTGCTGGAAGCCCTAGGGATTTTTTTTGGGTCTTGAATTTTGGCTCCCCAAGCCCCAATCTGGTTGAGGTATCCTTGTCATTGGTAATACCAGAGTCCACCTTACATACGTTTGTAGGTCACTAGTTCCTCTCCATCATCATCTTCCTCATTTGATTTATCTGTTATCTTAAGTGGTTTCTTTCCTCCCACATTCCTTACACGAAGCAAAGTTGAATAAATACGAGCCACTCTCCAGGCAGGTGGTGCCCTGAAAAATTAACAGGTTGCGGTTACCGAGAGACAAACCTCTGGTTTACCTTCCAGAGTCATGGACTGTGCAATCCTTAACCACAGGTTTAACACCCTCATAAAGAACAGTGGACATTTTTTAAAGGTCAAAATTAGCCCTGTTTCTTGTTTCCCAAAAGTAGCGGAGAGGGAATTAGTGCATAAATTCTTATTTTTTGTTTGGGCCACTTGATTTTCCCACCTTAGAACAATTTCGTTTATTAAGAGTGCAAAATGTCCTTACTGAAGTCAAACACAAACCTTGGAAACGTAAATATTAAGCTTACTGATTTCATTCTTCAAAGATTCGTGAAGGCTATAAGGCCCGACCAAGCTAACGGAAATAAATTAATTTAAACAACGGTACTACATAAGTCTGCTTCATGGGATCGACGCAAAAAAATTATTCGAAAATAAAGAATTTCCTCTCATCAAACCTTAAAACATCCTTACTCTTTGTGGATGCTGTTCTTTCACGCATTCTCGGCACATTTTTCTTTTGATGGCCTTGTGCTTTTGTTCTTGTCCCCAGGCCATTCTCCCTTGTTAAACCCTTTTACGTGCCGTCAGTGCAGTGGAAAGCGGTTTTCAGTTTGGAGATATTCTAGTGGGTTTTACATGACCAACTGATTAAGGTTGTTTGCCGTGGAAACTCGTCACTCTTCGAAAGAATTTCGAAGATTTTTTTAAGATGCTGACATCAACTGTAGAATACATTAACCGTTTACGGTTATATGTGTGTATGAAATTTACTTTGCATAACCATCGGAAAATTGGCGTGTAATCAGGCCGCAATCAAGTGGATGGTGTAACTCGCAGGAACTTATCTGACCGCCATGAACCCTCATGAACCACTCCCAACATGGACTTTTTCAACGTTGGATTTCGACAAGCAAACCTTACATCGGGTAATTTGGTTCTTCTCTTTCCTTCTGAATAATTTATCATCAATACATGGAAGGGAGCTAATGTATATCCGTAACCATTAAACATGGATCGTCCCACAAGTTAATAATTTGCTATTTGTAATTTGTCGGTTTCCACGTTATTGGAAAGAATTCAACTTAAGCCTGTTACGAACTCCCTCATATTTTCCGTGTTTACTAGCCTTGCGCTATTGCTTAGTTAAAAGTTTTAGCAAACGCGGGTCTTCTTCAAATGTATCCATAGCGAAGGAAATTTTAGAAATCAAAGCTAACAACAGAACAGAACAGATTTATCCACATTTCCATCACGAATGAGACGTGCAAACTTTCAACAATCGAACAGTCATCATAACAAAAATCACAGGTACTGGGAAAACCTTGCCAGAAATTTGTCTCCTTATTTGAATTTAAGCTTATATTATACATGTACTACAGTGCAGGTGAGGCCTTCCAAGGGGTAGAAGCAACAGGCGACACGACTCTGAAAGCAGGTGACAACCGTCTCCCAAAACACCGACAACCAACAGAAATTGGCAGAAAATGCGCAACAGTTTGTGACAGCAACAATTCACTTTCCGTTACTCTTTGCTTTCTTTTCAACAGCCACAGTTGTCCCTAAAGCCTGGTTTTCACTAGCGATGCAAGCACAAGCGCAAGCATAAGAAGCTTATGCCAAGTGAAAACAACACTACGCAAGCATAAACGCAAGCACAAGGAAAAGGAAAAATTTTGATCCTTGCGCTTGTGCTTGCACTTATACTTATGCTTGTGTTAAGCCCATTTTCATGATGAAAAAAGTGCTCTTGTGCTTGCGCTTATGCTTGTGCTTGCATCGCTAGTGAAAACCAGGCTTAACGAAACAAGCGACAGACAGAGTTGTAAACAAGCAACACCAGACCACCCCTTGGAAGGCCTCCAAGGTCTGATGCCTGACTCTGTACATCTATAGTGAGCTTGTAAAAATTGCTTTTATTCACTAAACAATGCTCAGTGTTTTAAGTTAACATTGTATTTCATGTCACCAAAATTGTGACAACTTCCTCTGTCAGTGGCTTACATGTAGTAACTACTGGCACTTTAAATACATGATTTTTAATACCTTCCTTGTACCTTAAACACTCAAGTAGACTGATTGCAATGGAAACATTTATATCTATAACTCACTAAGTGACTCATACCAGGAATAACTACTCCCCTGTGATGAGGTAACAGTCTGTCAGTGTTGCCATCAGCAGTATGTCACTCATACCTCTTTATACATTTAGACAAAGGAAGAAATAAATAATGGTAATTGAACTGGGTGGAGTGCAATTTGGGCTGAAATCATATGCATGATTTCAAAATGGAACGAGCGGGCAGCGCGAGTTCGATTTGAAATCACAAGTATAATTTCAGACCAAACTTGCATGATACGAAGTTCAATTACCACTTTATTACACCCATTTTGAAATCACACTGTTTCTTTTTTTATCAATATTAATATTTTTTTATCCATGAAATTTGATAGGTTAGTATTATTTCATTTTCATTTTAATGGGTTACAGAAAGGATGCGATTTAGAGTAAAAAATGGTGCAATTTGGGAATAAATTGCACTGTTGAGAGCCAATCAGATTGCAAGGATCACCAGTGATTTCAAAATGGGTGTAATAAATGTGGAGAAAATGACTGGTTCTTGTCTAGAGACAACATGACCATGGCAGTCTTAACTCAAACCACTGCCCTCCGATTTTACTAATCAAAACTCTAAAATGATAATTATGCACTAAAACCACTACTCCTCACTCATCCATGAAGTAAGTGTTGACCGTTTTAAAACAAATATGATCTTAATGTTTCCTTTTGTTCAGGTATAACCACCCAGTTGGTGTTTGGGTATTGTCTGCACTAGGCCTGATTGTTTGGATTCTGGGATACAGACTCGTAAAGGTAACACGGTCAAGGTTACTTACTATAGGTGTAGGCATATAGTTTATTACATGTACATGTACACAGTGATCTTTTGATTGCACTGCTTTTTTTATTTGAAACTTTAGAATATTGTTGACTATTAGGGAAGGGTAAAATTTAAAGAGCATTTCAACAATGTTTGACTTTAGCCTTAAATACCTTTAAAACTGCATTTTTTGTTTTTAATAAATGTAATTATGCGGAGGTTAGGGACAATGTTACTGTGAAACTCAGAAAACAGTGAACATTAAGAATTATTTCTGGAATGTTTATTATTGTTCTTCGACCAATCAGATGTTTCCAAAGGGTCTTGATGTCAGCAGGCAAGTCAAAATTTTAAAGAAAACGACAACACTCTTAAATTTGCAAAACATGTTTCGACAGAAACTTCTGTCATCTTCAGTTGATAGATTTACAAAGCGTTAGAAGTTGAATTTATAAGTAGGAAAAATGCTAATTACATAGTAACAACGGAATGTACATAAAACGTGGCAATGTGAAAATTAAAAGGATAATTTCAGATTTACGTGATGAACCTTCTTTGAATCAACAACTGCATCACGTAAATCTGAAATTATCCTTTTAATTTTCACATTGCCACGTTTTATGTACATTCCGTTGTTACTATGTAATTAGCATTTTTCCTACTTATAAATTCAACTTCTAACGCTTTGTAAATCTATCAACTGAAGATGACAGAAGTTTCTGTCGAAACATGTTTTGCAAATTTAAGAGTGTTGTCGTTTTCTTTAAAATTCCAATCAGATGTGTCATGAAATCGCAAGAAGAAACCGCTAACCATAAAAGTGATCAACATTACAGGTTGTGGTTTTCTTTTGCATTATACAGTAGACATTCCAGAAGTATTTCTAGTTTCTGTAGTTTTCTGAATTTCTTAGTAACACTTAAGCCTGGTTCACACTTGCGACATAAGCATAAGCGTAAGCATAAGCATAAGAAAATGCTAGTGTGCATTGAGGTGAAATAAGCATAAGAAAAACAAGAAACATTTTCCTTTTTCTTGTGCTTATGCTTATGCTTATTTCACAAGTGGGAACCAGTGTGAAATACATGTAAGCATAAGCTTAAGCATAAGTGCCATCTTGTTTATCCACTGACATGACTCGCACTGCACATGCGTAAGTCGCTAGTGTGAACATCATTATGCTTATGCTGACGCTTACGCTTGTGCATATGTCACAAGTGTGAACCAGGCTTTAGCTAAGAGTCCAACTTTGTTTGGGGAAAGAACTTGTGGCTATTTAATATGTATTTATAATACTCAAAGTTCCTACTGTTTTGTTCACTTTGCAGCCTATAGTTATAGTCGCAGCATTTGTTTTTGCCAGTGTTGGTTTTTACTCCCTCAGTCCTGATGTGTTGGATACAGAGTTCTGCTGTGATGGAAATCATAATGTTGAAGGTGAGAAAAATGAAGCTTTACAGTGGACACTTAGTTTGGATTCACTTCAAGGAAGGGCTAACGCTTGAAACGTCATCTAATTGAATCCCTGTACAGTGGCCAATTTCATTATCAACTCCGTCAATAAACCAAATTTTTATGTCCAGGAAACATTCCTTTATTCTCTTGGGAGGGACTCATAGTTGCAAAATTTCTTTTATGCAACACCAGAACATTAGAGCATTTTTCAATTGAGTATTGAAAGTTATACCCATAATTGCTTTGATTTTGCTTTACTTCACTCTGTGAAGAAGCGAAACCAAAACCAATTGTGTTGTGCATGCTTGCATTTTCCTGCAATTTTTTTGAATGTTTTAGATCATATGAAATTTCTGAACTATTCTTGAAGAAATCCATCAGGCTAGTTAAGTTAATTAGTCGATTTAAATGTTCTTAAAACATAGCCAGTCTTAACGTCTTAATGATGCTGACATTTTCGATGACTGTCAGCCATCTTTATCAAAACTTGAAAAACATTAAAAGTGTCAGAAGCCTTAAATAGGCTTCTGAAGGTGTTAAGCCTATCAGCTTTCTCCCATATGGACACAAGTGATCTCCACCCCCAAACCAGGGGGGGATCGAGGGGGTGTCTACAGGGTGACTTTGCGTGTTTATCGCAATAATTAACACCTTCAGAAGCCTATTTATTAAAAGGCTTCTGACACTTTAAATGTTTTTCAAGTTTTGATAAAGATGGTTGACAGTCATTGAAACTGTCAGCATCATTAAGACGTCAAGACTGGCTATATTTTAAGAACATTTAAATCGACTTTCTGAACTATTATTTTGATCTTGTACATGTAGATGGAACAAAGGTATACAAAGAAAGTTTTGAGACCAGTGAAGCCATGCAAATTAGGAAAAAGTTTGTTAACTTTGTGTTTTGTTTGTATTTTGACAGTGCGGATCTCTATCAGTATAATCTGTGGCCTTCTCGCTGGTGCTCTTGCCTGCTATGTATACAAGATTGGTGTTTTCTGTATGGGATGTATTGTTGGCTGGGTGAGTAGGTAGCATATTCATTTTACCCTTATTTCTCTTTCACATTTTGCAAAATGGGATTAATTTAAAAATGCATTATTTTAATTTTTTTTATTAATTTATTCAGACTGTGTCTATAGTTGTGGTCACATTATGGGCCTCAAAACTTCTGTCAAGGTAAGCTGGTTACGCATTCTAACAGCAATATCATTAATGAGCAATATATTTAATAAAGTCTTACAATTGAAACCATTTCATGTGAATTTTGTTTTGTTTTGTTCAAATTTGCCTTACTATTGCAACAACAACAATATTATACATATATATATATATATATATATATATATATATATATATATATATATATATATATATATATGTATATATATATATAAATACCTTCGAAGCCATGAAAGCTGTAGAGCAATATACCGGTACTTAAGGAACCATGCAAACACAGTTTGCCACTCAGCTTTCGACACACATCTCTATTGAAAGAAAAACTTTTTGCTCCGAGTCAGAATCGAACCGACGTTCCCCAGTTACTAGTTGGACAACAATATTAAACAATATTATTTCTTTAATAGCAACAGCGTGATTACAATATTTCTCATTACCTTCCTCCTGCAAAAACTAGAAGAGAAGCCTAATTGAGGCAGGTGAAAAACAACACAATATAAAATTTAAAAAGGTTACAAATTTTTCAGACAGTGCCAACTGACATAAAATGATGTACATAGTTTTATGGTGATGTTGGCCTTAAATCTTTCCTACTTCTAGTCATCAGTTTCAAATATAAATTTTGCATTGAAAAGGGTAAAGAATTGCAGCAAAACAGGATGCATGTATTGAAAGGAATAAAACCTTTCCTTCTTTGTTGAATTCTCACCAAAATGACCACCACCATGGAGGAGGTGCCCAGGATGACCGAGTGGTTTGGGGCGCTGGATTTCAATGCGGTCACCCCGGGTTCAAATCCCGCTCTAGCCACTAGCTGGTGTTGTTCTGGGTAGTCCCTGGTTCAACTCTTCGGTCATCCTTGTAAATAGCCGACTGGTTTGCCTCCGGCCAGTTGGGATTGTTATCATGTTTATTTGTTCACTTGAATTATTTGTTTCTGTATTTGCTCAGCCCCACCAGCCTTTGTGCTATACATGTAAATACTGGCACTGAGTGTAAATAAAGGTTATTATTATTATTATTATTATTATTATTATTATTATTATTATTATTATTATTATTATTATTATTATTATTATTATTATTATTATTATTATTATCACTTGAACACAAAATAATACTGTTTTTTTTTTCCAAACAAATTGTAGGCTGCATGCAAAATAAAAATCTGGGTCAATATTATCCTTCAAGGTGGCCTCTTCTATAAGCCTTGTGGTTTCCTGAGGTCTCCTCGCCACTAAAGCCCCGGCTACACGTTCAAACATTGTTATAAAACATTTGTTAGATGAACAATGTTAGAACGTGTAACATCCATGTTTGATGACATTTGTTCAACATTTTTTGTTGGAAGAATGTTTTGATTTCGATTAAACTTTTTCTCCAACATATAACAAAATTGCTGTTGAAGCATGTAGCCACCCTTTAGATAGATAGATAGATAGATAGTCTTTATTTACCCACGGACAATTCATCAGCTACAAGTAATGCATTAAATGGATAAAATACTCAAATACTATTTATAAAACACTATACTTAACTATACTATTTATAAAACACTATACTTTTAAAACATGGACCTAACTAAAAGCTGCTTTCCACGAATGCCGTGCCTCAACGTACTTCTTTAATTAAACGTTTAAATATCCTAAGAGACTCTGCTTGTCTTACGTCACATGGAAGACTGTTCCAAAGAGTGGCACCACTATAGCTGAAGCTATTTTTATAGTAGTTTGTGCGCGGCAATGGAACATTAAGTTTATTCTCAGAGTCTCTTAGGTTATAGGTGTTTTCTCGCCTTTCAAATTTTGAACATAAATAGTCTGGAGCTAAACCGTGCAGAGACTTATAGACCATTATGGCTCTTTGTATTTGTTGTTGGGAAGCTAGGTTTTTCCATCCCAGGTGCTCAAACAAGTGACAGGCATCAGCATCATAATTTGAATAAGTCAAAACACGGGCTGCTCTGTTTTGTAGTTTTTGTATCTTGTTCTGCAGAGTTATCCCACAGTTTCCCCAAACAATACTGCAATAGTCAAAATGTGGCTGAATCAGAGCTTGATATATTAGATGCAAAGTCGCTTGAGGGACAAGGTGTCTTATTCGTTTTATTGCCCCAATTCCAGAAGCGATCTTCTTCGTTAGTTTATCGATGTGACCGCTCCAGTCGAGTTTGTTATCGATGGTCACTCCAAGAGATTTTTCAACAATGTTGTATTGCAAAGACCAATCAGAGTTAAAGGCCCAGTCTCCAATCCAAAAGCCTAATAGCAGAGGTGGAAATTGTTGAAGTCAGGCCGCCAAAGTGATGTGTTTCCAACAATGTTATATGCGTATCCAACATTGTTAGAAGCGTTCTTACAACAATGTTGGGACGTGTTCTTCTAACAATGTTACAACATGTAGCCGGGGCTTAACTTAGGTGTATTATTTGTAAATATTCTGAAAATGGCAAATAAATAAATAAATAAATAAATACTGGTAAATAAATAAATAAACTACCATCAGGATGGCAACCTATTGGATGTGATCACAGTTAATTCAGGATTAATGGTTAATTGGGACACGGTTACCTTGCTGTTGTTCAGTGATCAACGTTGTTTTATTTTGCAGTGACCTTGCATTTTATGGTATTTATGCTGGTAGTGCTCTTCTGTTTGGAATCCTGGCTGTTTGGCTGGAAAAGATATTTGTTATTATTGCTACCTCCTTCACAGGCTCGCTCATGTTCCTACTTGGTTAGTAAATAACACCATAAATACAATTGCTATAGCTAGTAATCTTGCAATGTGATTGGCTAATTTGCTGTTGTCAAGAAGAGTCAAGACAACACTGCTTACATCAATTTGCTATGCAATGTCTTGTTCATTTTATTTGATGTTGGTATTTTGGTAAAAGTCAACATTTTGACCACTGTGATGACAAATGTCGTTGTTGATAAGAGTATAGACAATGCTAACCCACATTCAAAATACTAAAAAAAGCAAATACTCTGTTATTGCCAGTCAATATAAGATCTCCCATTTAGATCATCAACTCAATATAAAAATAGATAGGCATCAAATTGACAGAGTCAAGACCCACAGATACCTAGGGATCAAGATTGATGATACTCTAACGGGCATGTGCTAAAACCCAGACGATGGATTCTGGACGATAGACGATGGACGATAGACGATAGACGATGGACGATGGACGATGGACGATGGACGATATGCCAGTGTTGATTTTGTGGCAAAACGGGGCATGAACACGAAATTCAAATTCATCACACAATCGCGGGCATCAATTGTCACACAATTTTTAGGGTTATCAGTTGTCACATAATGTCACATAAGTTATTAGAAACTGCACGCAGTCCGTAGTAGTATGAGGCACGCATGACGCGGTAGAACACTATCCCATACGGCAAACACATGTTAGTACGGCTGGTAATCCAGGCTATGTGGCCCGTAGGGAGGCGGCTACAAGCGATCACGCCTTAGTTTTTGAGCTGTTTGGGTCTAACCTTTCCACAAGCCCGCTGCCCTATCACAAGTATCCCACACAAAAAATGGTTCCTGTGGAATAAAAAAGAGTGTACCGGCGCTCAAAATTGCGTCATAAGTTTGATTTCCAGCGTAACGAAATAAATGAGTGAATCTCAATTGTCTGGTTGTGCTTGTTCTGTCAGAGATTCTATTCGATTTCACATTTTTTCCTTTTTATTACGTGAAATTTAGATACCAACATGTCACTACCGCCGTCATAACACATATCTGACCATACTCTACTATGATCTGACATTGCAGACATTCGTTTATTCGTTTTTACCCGCAATTTGACAAATTTCGTGTTAATGTGACACTGGCATATCGTCTATCGTCTATCGTCTAATGTCATCCGATTGTAAGTCACTAGTTAATGTTAACGTTGAGGCCAAGATTTAAAACAAAATATGAGCTTAAAATGGAACATTCTCAGGCTTAGCCAGATTGTACGTGTTCTTATGAAAATGAGTGTATTTTTACAATGGAGCATTGAAGGAAAAAAAATGAACTGTTAATCCCGGCACGTGGAAAGCTTAACCAAAACAGCTCAAAAACTAAGGTGTGATCCCTTGCAGCCACCTTCCTACGGGCCACATAGCCTTGATTACCAGCCGTTCATAACATGTGTTTGCCGTATGGGGTACTGTTCTACCGCGTCATGCATGCTTACTACGGACTGCGTACAGTCTCTAATAACTCGTGTGACATTGTGTGACAACTGATATCCTTAAAGATTGTGTGACAAATTTTGCTCTTGTCTGGCATCCGTCGTCCTTCGTCTATTTATTTTTGCCCGAATTATAATTTCGTGTTCATGTCACGTTTTGTCACAAAATCGACACTGGCATATCGTCCATCGTCCAACGTCCATCGTCCATCGTCCATCGTCCATCGTCTATTGTCCAGAATCCATCGTCTGGGTTTTAGCACATGCCACTCTAACGTGGCACTCTCTTCTCAACCAGATAATAAAAAAAGTATCGAATGTGCTAATTGAAGGGCTCGGAGCATAACCATCCTATGTCGAATTTTGAGTCGTTTTTCGATTTTTCTTGGATTTGTCTGAATTTCTGCATGTGAACTGCAATTCGATGGAAACACATTGTATGGTATTTTTTTGACTGATTCATCCAGAATCCAGAAATGCATTTTTTCTTACGTACACCAAGAAACCAACCTTCCATGGGAGTGGTTTGCAAGTTGCATTACATCTTCTTAGTAAGAAAAAATGCATTTCTGGATTCTGGATGAATCAGTCAAAAAAATACCATACAATGTGTTTCCATCGAATTGTAGTTCACATGCAGAAATTCAGACAAATCCAAGCAAAATCGAAAAACAACCCAAAATTCGACATAGGATGGTTATGCACCGAGGCCTTCAATTGAAGTGAAGCTCATTTGTATGCGTACCGTATTAATATTCATACGTGAATTATGTGAACATTTGTGAGGAGTACAACTAAAACTGGACGTGAAATGATTGACGGGTAGAAAGGATTGTTTGATAGTGTGACGTAGACTATAAATTTGGCGGTTAAAACATCGATTAAGCTCATCGCATACGAAACTTACGTGAGTGCTGGAACTGCGGATCGCTACGTATTAACTGCATTATCGGTTTGCCTTCCCGCTTGGTGATCGAAAGACGTCATGAAAAGTCTGGAGATCCGCAAGTTCTTAACGCTTCTGAAAGAATCCAGTTAGCGTTTTCTCTGTGCTTACCAAATCACGATGAGATATTAGCGTTTTGGGGTACAGAGTAGAAGCCAGGCGGAAAAAGTCTGAAAACAACTCTCGCCTCAAAAGCGGCGCGTCGTTGCTAGTCTTGTTCCATTTCTGAAAGGTTGCGGTGCTAAAAGCTGGGAAAGCGAGAGTGGTTTTTGGACTTAAGGGCGAAAAGTGTATGTTTGAAGAGTTGTTGTTCTTCGCACTTGGAGCAGACAATGATCCCAGAATTCATTGCGGTCAAACAGGGCGCTGTCTGAAGTCAAAACCTCTCGCGGGGGGACGGTGGGTTGGGGCAGATTATTACTTGTTTTCAGTAAAAACTCTACCTTATAAAATAACTTTGAAAACTGTCTAGCTGCTGCACCGAGGTTTCCATTGTTCATTAATTTTGAAGAGTGCATTTTTTGAAACCAATCGTGACATGAAATCGCAGCTTGCTTTTACTGTTAGCCGTGGAATAGTTAGTCGAACTTCGGAAACGCTACCGAAAATTCATTCGGCTCGAAGTGAAGTCTGCCCGTTTTCGATGAGTATCTTGAACACAATCCATGGAAAAGAGTTGCATTGGCGCGCACGGCAAACATTCAAAGCAATATTAAGCGGTACTCCTCGCGATTCGTCTGTGTGAATCAGATGTACGTAAACAACGGATTATAACGTGAACGATCGCCGCAGTTAGGAACACAACTTAAGCAGTAGTGAAACCAAAAAAAAAAACAAACAAACAAAAACAAAACAAAACAAAACGAAAAAAAAAAAAACCGCTTGTACGGGATTCGAACCAACAACCTCTGTGAAACCGGTGAATTGCCGTAACATCCGCGCTTGTTAGTTCGTGATATATCCGTGACTGATGAACAAGTGAGAATGAATATTTGGTAAACACGCTGCCGAATTTTAACACAGAAATCACTTTTGCGTTGATCGCCTCGGTTTTTTGCTTCTATGGAGGCTAATAAACTACAGCAAAAAGTATTCTCACGCGAGATAAACATTTGTGCGCGACTACAGTCATTGTGATGAGACAATCCATCACGCGTGATAAAGGGATTGAATTTCATGCAAATTTTTTTACGTTTTGGAGCAAAGTTAATTTCACAAAAGAGTTAAGTATTTCTGTCAAATTCTTTCACTGTCGTCATTTACGTTATTTTTAATAAGATTTTCATTCCATTGTTTTCCACTTGACGATGAAAATGAATCCATCAAAAACGTTTCAACTCACGAAACCACGCGCAAGTTTTAATTTACTACGCAACACAACGTTCTGAGTAAACGAAACATGACGGAAAACAGCGTACTCTTAGGACTCTTAATTTTTGCTCTAGGACATCTGATTAACTCAAATTTTTGCTGTAGGTCACCAATAGGAGTTGTCTTGGCAAAAAGTTTCTTCAAGTCAAAACAGCCGTCTTTAATATTTTGTGATTTTTCAGCCGTCGGCAAGCTTTTTGCGCACTGATTTAGAATCAACCGAGGTTTTTGTACGCTGGATTTAAGATGTACGCTGTATTTAAGACAAACAACCGACTTTAGCGCTGTGTTATATCGGCCAAAGCCTTTCCGAAAGAACTTAGAGTCAACCAAGGCAACTAGGCGCTGTTTTCGACTCGGACGAACCCTTAAGTCAAGCTGATTCGGACTAAAACAACCGCGCTTTAACGCTGGTGTTGACGTTAACATCAACACTAACCCTAACCATGTCCCTAACCCTATCCCTAACCCTATCCCTAGCCCTAGCCGACGCTCTAGCCCTAATGTTAAGTCCAACCTAAACCCAACAATAACCCTGAATCTCTTCGGAGTGAGTGCTGTTTTCAGGTCGGACAAAATCTTTGCGCGCTGACCTGAGATTAACCAAGGCTGCTGTGTGCTGTTTTTTTTAAGTCAACCACGAATATTGTGCACTGTTTTCGTGCCAAGCGAGCTTGTCGAGTGTTATGATTAAGCAAAAACGACACATTGCGCATTACGTCTAACTGAACAGAAACGTTCTGTGTTCTCTTAAATCGGTTACGAGCATTTGGCGCTTAGTCTTTCACGCAAAGAATACCCTTGGGCATTGTTAATTAGCATACTCCACCAGAGATATGAAGGGCTCGGAGCATAACCATCCTATGTCGAATTTTGAGTCGTTTTTCGATTTTTCTTGGATTTGTCTGAATTTCTGCATGTGAACTGCAATTCGATGGAAACACATTGTATGGTATTTTTTTGACTGATTCATCCAGAATCCAGAAATGCATTTTTTCTTACGTACACCAAGAAACCAACCTTCCATGGGAGTGGTTTGCAAGTTGCATTACATCTTCTTAGTAAGAAAAAATGCATTTCTGGATTCTGGATGAATCAGTCAAAAAAATACCATACAATGTGTTTCCATCGAATTGTAGTTCACATGCAGAAATTCAGACAAATCCAAGCAAAATCGAAAAACAACCCAAAATTCGACATAGGATGGTTATGCACCGAGGCCTTCAATTAATGCATTAATAAACATGTACAACACTCTTGTTGTACCCTACTTTGACTATTGTAGCCCTGTCTGGGGTTGTATTGGGAAATGTCAATCAGATAAATTACAAAAGTTACAAAATAGGGCTGCCTGCATAATCACTAATTTTCATTATACTACTCGATCCTCTAGTTTACTGCATGACCTTGGCTGGGATACACTTGAACAAAGGCATACAAATGAGTTAGCCTTTTCAAAAATACATCTCAAGTTCATTCCCACAATTTATGGGCTTTGTCTCACGATTTGTCCATTCCCAGGCCCCTTTCTGATGCAGGGAAACATAATTTTCACTACCTAGTGCAATACTCTGGAACAGCCTTCCAACTCAAACAAGTCTCAAACAAGAAATCTTTTAAAGAATCCCTGCCAGCATATTTAAACCTTATAACAATGATCCATATTTAAACCTTATAACAATGATCTGATGTTTTCAGTTGAAAGTAATTGCTCCACATTGTAGTTTTAATTTATAATTATATATAGTTATTCTTTTACTGTAGGATTTAATTGTAAATACACAGCTCAGTGGAAGAGCAAATTTTATCTGTACACATGTAGTGTTGATACCATGTTTAAGGGGGGCTAACTTAACTACAGACTTAGCGTTGTTGCCAAGGGATTTTTATGGATTGTATTTGTAAAACACGGTTTTTCGGTGTTTTTGCCACTATATTGGTGAGATGTGCGAATAGCTGAACATGTAAAATTTATAAATTGCTATTGCGCATGCGTAACTTGCCCCAGGCCCCAACCGCGCCTTAGAGAGAAAAATCCCTAAAACTTGGAGGAAATTATGTGAAGTTCCAATTTTTTTTGCCAATTGGAGATATTCCAGCCATCTTTACAAGCCTACGTAAGCAATTGTTGTTAACGTACATAACTGTGATGATAATGGCGAAATGGTATGAATTTGCGTGCTTATGACGTCATAAATCTCACAAAAACGTGAATTTCCAAAAATTGATACGTAGAGTTTTGCACCTTGGCGATAGTTAACCATTGGCACCATTTTCGATATCCAGAAGTGTACACCACTTGAGTTTTAGGCCTTTTTCTGTTCTGGTCACGTGACTTACCAAATATGGTTGTGACTCGAAAATCTTGTAAACCTTTTTGATTGTAAAAACATAGCCAGACAGCTTGCCTGTGCAAGTTAGGGTTTCCAAGATATGAGGGTTGGGAACTTTCCATAGCAACAATGTTAGCTCATTTTGTAGTTAAGTTAGTGACCCCTTAAATAAAGCTTATGATGATGATGATTTCTTTGAATAAGTTGTCCTCTACTCTAATAAAACACCTATTGTTTAACTTGGAAAATGAAGCAAGTGACATGTATAAGAGAAACAAGAATGGAAGGAAAGAAATTGCTTAACAGTTGTATTATTATGAATGATATTTGAACAGAAATAAATCATAATTATATGAACTGAGGAAATGAAATCAAATGAAGAATAATCCTGCATCCCAGTTGTAAAAAGAAGCTTCTTTTCGCAATTGCATAAATTGCTTTTACATTTTCGAGGATCATTCTTCAGTTGATTTGAGTTGCATTATTACTTACTTTCAGGCCTGAGTGTGAGAGTTAGAGTTTATTGGGTTTTTATCATAGTACTCACTCAAGGGTATCTAAAATGCCATCCTTCGACTGCATTGTTTTGTTTACCGGTACTTTATTCTTAGTTGTCTTTGTTTGTCAAATCGTGCTTAGCTCTATTTTTCTCTTTAATCTTTGTCACTTGAAGGGCTTGATCATTACTGCAGGACTGCATTCACCACTTTGATCAGACAAGTTCTGTTCAAAACTAAGGATGCTTTCACCCAGGCTGCTTCCACTCCTGCTCATATTAAACTGGATTTCCATGAAGCTCGTAAAGAATTCACTGATCAGGGTGAGATTTTGTAGCACTCATGTTTAAGAATTAAATAAAAACAAAATGACAAAGAGAAAGTGGAAACTTATCCTGTGAATGCAGCCACTGCTAACTGCTTCTGGCCTCCAGGGCATTCCAATTGGAATAGCAGAAGTGCAGAAGTGAATGGCAGAAGTGGAGGGTGGAAGAGTATTGAAACTAAGAGCAAACAACAAAATAGTGACATTTGAAGAGAAGACCATGATATTGTGCTTGTGGGCCTGACCAATCCTTCTTTCATTGTTTTCAGCTTTAGCAATGTTCCTGGGCTGGCTGTTGATGTCAGCTGTTGGTGCCATGTTACAGTTCATGTACACGGCACAAGAGATTGACACAGGTCTGTTCATCAAAAGCTGTGGTTGCGGCTCTAGTGTGGTGCCTGATGATAAGGGAGTCAGATATGTAGTGCTGCCACCACCCAAACTACGGGCAATGTTGCTGCATCAGACGAGCAGAAGGGAAACAATGAAAGACTCTTGGGATGATATTACTGGGTAGTCAATTTTAATATTTTTGATTGTACACTGGAAGGAATGGAATTCTGATCATTTTTTTTTTCAAATGACTTTGTGCAGTGACGTCTGCAGTGGGGAGGCCATTGAACAACTATAACGTTGTTGTTAAAGGGGCAGTGTCACGCTTTTGTACCATCATTTAAAAAGCTTAAAACTGCCAATGCATCAGTGGAAACCTTAAAATAATGGTCTAGTTTTGTTGCCAAAGACTGTAGTACTGCATTGACACTATAAACTCTTGTATTCCATCTAAGATGACGAGGATGGAAATGGATTGAAATTTGAAAAAAACTGGCAAGGTTTTTTCAAAATTTCAAACTATGCATTGAAAAATCACCCAAAACATTATTATGGTTAGCTCTCCCTGCTAAAATTTCATTGGAATTCATCTTGCTGATTCTGTAGGAGCATTTTTTGCACGATAACAGGTAAAAGGCAGTAATTTGGGCAGAATTGAAGCAAAAACAACAAAAATCCCGGTGACACTGCTCCTTTAAATGGCTTCACTACCTTAAGAGGTCTTTATCCACTGTTTCCCAATCATTTTTCAAATCTGTTCAGCAATGTAATCTAGTAGAAGAGGACTATTTTTGGCTGGTTTGCTTGTAAGCTGGGGAGTTTGCTCTGTTGGCACAGTCTATCAAGGGTTATAAAACCATTACCTAGCCAATAAGCGTGAGTTTGCTGAAATTTGGAGTCCGAGGTCTGCTGTTAGAACTGGAGTCAGTTGTTTCGTGGGTAATTTGCAAACATGTATGGTTGTTATTGTTTTTGGTGAGAAATAATGAAGTTATGAAGGCTATGTAACAAGACAATATTTCACTATTCTGAGTATACAACAGTATTAACTGCTGTTGTCTATTGACCAAATATACATGTACATTTCTTCATACCCGCAATAAAAACCAACTTTAGTGAATGTGATTTGCTTTTTTTTTTTAATAATTGTGAACACCTAAAACTATCTGAATACACGATTGTGAAAGTAAACGGTGTTAGTTTACTTTACAAACTCAACAAATAATCAAGACAAATTAATGTGGGGGGTGCCAGACCTAAAATTGAAGGGTGTTCCACAAAAGGGGCGTATATTGCTTTTTTGCCTTAAAATCCAAATCTCTCTAAACTCACTCTACTTTGGCATACAGACTGGTAATGATGTCAGAAGTGAAGGTCTGTACTTATTTTGCGATTAAAAAGCTAGGATTCCAAGGATTAGCTTATGACTTTTCCCGAAAACTGGACCAACTCAAACAAAAGAAATCAATCATGCATCAGATACTTTTGTTTCTGTTTCTTGAGTTTTGGGGAAAAGTCATAAGATAATCCTTCGGATCCTAGCTAATCAGAGGGAGCCCACACAAACTGCGTGACCGTTTGAATCGTTTATGGGAATATCGAAAAGGCTCATATCATCGTAATGTACTCCGTTGAATATTTACATATAACAAAATATACGTAATTTTACCTGTTCTTCTGTATTGTCGTTCTTGAAGCTGAAAACGGCGAATTTTAGCGATTTCATGGGTTTTGCCTTAGTCGTTTACCATAAGCTCAGTACAGCTTTTACCTAGTTTACTTTTCACCATTGTATCATAAGGCTCTCGTAACAACTGACCACGTGCTAAGAACAAAAGATCTACTTTAACATTCAGAATTCACGTGAACAGGAAGATCTACTCCTACTGGAAGACAATAAGTTGAATTTTTATTGGGGAAGGAAACGATGACTGAAAGGTTAATTCGTAAGTGAAAACAAACATTTTGCTGCGTTGTTTTGACATATGAAAGTAGCTTATTTTCAAGAAATTTAAGTTACTATGCTTCGCAGCTGTACTTTACAGGCATAAAACTAACTGAGCGAAACAAGACACTACTCAACAACTTCACCTGGAAATAACCAACGAAAACGCTTGTAAAACTTGCCTAACATAGAAAGATGTTAATCTTTGCGAAATCACGAAGGAGACTACAAGAACAGATTAATAGCTATAGAACCACTGAATTAAGTCCCGAGAGATGATGTAGAGAAGAGAGGATGAGAATGGAATTGTTCCGGCCTATCCATACCTCTTACTAACCGAGTTCGAGATCCGTACTGTAATTTACGGACCTAGTTTTTCCCCGTTGGTTTATGGCCCAAGCGCGAAGCGCGCGGGCCATAAATTTATTGTCTTCCAGTAGGAGTAGATCTTCCTGCCAAGCGCGAAGCGCGCGGGCCATAAATTACTGGGAGAAAACAAGGATCCGTAACTTATAGTACGGACCGAGAAAATGAGGTTGGTAATTTTTTTATTATATCTCTGAGGTTTATCCGGCGCGTGGGAAAGAAAACTAGTTGATGCGAAGCGGGCCGTACTAATTACGGCCCGTAAAATTGACCAATCACAGCGCGCGTACTAAGTGAAAGATATAATAATGTTCATTGCGCATCATTTATTTTTACTTTCGGTGACCGACCACATGTCCTCAGATGAGCAATAGCTGTCCGTAGTAAACTCGTTACCTATACAGTTTGTGCTAGGCAGTATGTATTTGGGGGCTTGCCGGTGGACATGAAGAAGAGTAGTTGCGTTAAGTTTGTAACCATCTGATATTTAGCCGAGATAGCTTCTAAGTATGGCCGTAGCTGATCAACGGCTGAAGAAAAAAGACATTATAGAAAAGTTCATTATCTCTGCACAGTATGGCACATCTGACGCGTTTCCTAAAGGAAGTGGTTCTACCATAGTCCTCTGTGAGGTTTCTTGGAAAGAATCGTCTAACAAAGATAACTGGAAACCAGCCAAGGTTCTTATTCACAAAAATGGTGGTCACCGTGAGCATGCGGAGACGAAACTTCTTCAGGACCTTAAGGATATTAGCGACAAGGCCACCAAAATCAACTTGAAGCTGATTCAAAACTATTCGCCTTGCAACGATAAGAAAGGCGGCGTATTCTGTGCGAAAAAAATTTGGGATTACAAAAAGGAGATGGAAGGAAAAGGTAAGGAGCTTGACATAACCATAACGTTTGCAAACTTTTATTGTGTGGGTGAATTAGGTGACAAAGAAAGAACTAAGGAGAACAAGCAAGGAATACGACTGTTGATCGACAGTGGAGTAAAGATAGAATTGCTTGCTGGAAAAGAGAAATGGGACGCTTTTCTGAAGGACACCAGATTTGTCAATCTAACTACAGACGAAAGGAGAAAGTGTTTTCTGGAGGCCGACTCAAAGGAGAGAAAAGAGAGGGAAAAAAAGGATGAAGAACTATTACGAGAAATACGAGCGTTGCACATGCAGCCGACCGCCGTCGCCTGAGGATGCAGATGTCCAACCTAACTTATGCAGAACATCGAGGGTCTGGGCTAGATGGCCAATATCAACTTAAGGTTTTGAAAAAGTGTACTGACAGCAGAAATGTTGATTTTTAGAGTTAATTCATAATCTTTACAGTACGGCTTTTTAAGTAAGGAGTACACTGAATCGCAGGTATTTGATCTAAATTTAGTAGTAAAGTATTGGAGGTAGCAGCGCTTTTTTCTAGCTATTGATTAGTTATGTGATATTAGCCCAGTTTATCAACAACTGAAAATGCAGAATGAAGTAATTAGACCCAAGTCCCCACACTATTTCTCTCTGGCGTTGTCAGTCCAAGCTGTTTTGTTTAATTCGCTTTTCACGTTTATTGAGTTTTTTCTTCTCGTTTGAATTCATTATCAAGTTATGACTGCACTGCCGGAAAATATGTTAAGTGATTCTCGGAAATTAACCCATTACCTGACTTTTTAGAAAAAAAAAAACAGAAGTTTACGATGGAATACAACGGGACTTTCCCAAGCCTTGAAACGAGTCTTGTTTTCAGCCATATCATTATCATAAGTCTGGACGTTGTTGTCTGTAAATGGAGTTTTAGTGGTAATTTATCGTTTAGTTTAAATTTCAAAGGGCTGTGTGAAAAGAGGATTTGCTATCTTTTATTTAGCTTATTTTGCTTTCGCCGATGAAAGTATAAAATTCAACATAGGAAATATGCAATCTCAAGAAACCGTAAATACCACCTGTTGCACTGTTCTTCTGGGTGTAAACTGTGTTGTTAAATCATATCTGCAGCGGTACGCGTTGAAGCTGTAACTGTGGCTGTCAAAAACTGTAAACTACCTAATTATGTAATTTTATAGGTGATTTTAAAATGTTTTAGAATATTCAAAACAAGCCATCATCCAACAATCATCCAATCGAGTTTCAGAGCCTGATTGTTGTGTTCTAATAATAATCGTTCGGATATTAGTAATTTACGATACCGCGTCATAACATCTGAAGTTTGAACTGAAGTTTGTTTATTCATAAATACAAAAGAAGCCCGAAAACTGAATTGCGTTTTTAGACTATTTACTTACATAAATAAAGTTACGCAGATCTAATTATTAACTATTTTAATATATATACTTAATTAGAAAGATCCACTCAGCTAAAACAGGAAACTCTAAACTGTGTTCGCTTTAAGACATGAAGAGATAATAAAACTCATCTTAAAACGGTCGGGTTTGAAGCGTGGCATGTTAAAAGGTCGCGCGCGCCTTAAAGAATAGGTAGTTTCATGGGTTGCTGGTAATAACTTATAAAGGCCGCGGTGACTGTTGACATTTAAAGCATTTACAATTGTATCGAAAAGTGTCTGACATATTTCGTCATGATGGATGGCTAATTCCTTAAAGTTCATAATATCGAGGGCGTCATGATAGCTATGACCAGGGCAGATGATGAACATTGCTCTCTTCTGTACACATTCTAATTTTCGCATTAAATATTTAGGTATAAACTGTAGTGAAAGACAGGTACCGCATAGTCCATAATTGATCTAATACAACTAGAGTAAAATAGCCCTAAATCAGTGCAAGCAACTTCAGACCTCTCTTAAGTTGAATAAAAAATATATATATATAATCTCATAGAGGCCTTCTGAACAGGCTTCCCTGGGTATTGGGCTGTTCCGACCTATTCCTTAGGTGTAGTCTTGGTATTAAACACAACGTTGGACCCAAGCTCTGTGTGACTTGTTACTGATTCCAAAGATTCTGCTTGCTGTTTAAAGATTCCGGCCTCCTCGTAGCCTCCCGAAAGTAGGGGAGGGGGGCCAAGGGAGGGATGGGGGGGGGGGGGGTTCTTGTCACGACGTCACGATAGTAAAGTTTCAATTTCACGAATCACAACTCAAGTGTTAAATTCACTAAGGTCACTGAAAAAACCTAATCACAATGCAGTGAAATTCAGCTACGAACTCAACTTTAGACCTTCACGATTTACTTTTTGTCTACTCACGATTCACAGCCAAGGACTTTTGCATTTCACGCCTCACACTGTATACACTTCAATCACGATTCACGGAACAGTTTTTTTTATCAAATCACGATTCACAGAGCACAAAAAAACCGGATCACGACGTCACGAAAATACCCTTGCCCCCCCTCCCCTCACAGGAGTTCAGCCTAGCGCGACATCGAGGAAATGCGTGCCTGTTATTCAGGATAGCCTCCCCGCAGCCAGCGAGTTTGTCCAGGTTTTCCCAAGGTTTACAGTAGTGCTTCCCCAGGCCTAAAACCTATTATCACAGCAGATAGTGAAACTGTTTTATCTGATTTTAGCTATGATTTAGATTGTAATTGTAAGAGCAAATGCGGGCAAAGTTGTGCCTTGAAGCCATACAGTACTATCTTTTTGAAAGTCATCCAAATGTAGAAATGCTGTGGAGTCATAGTTTAGACAAGGGAGCTTAAGCAACGACGACGGCAACGGCAACAAAAGCGTCATTTCAAAATGTAACTTCCCGCTTTTGTAATTCTTTCGCGATCATTCCAATTTGTCTAACTTCAGGAAAATACTGGCGAATGCACCAGGGGCTAAATTACTACAAACGGCGTCAAAGTGAGGAAAAAGAAAGAAAATTTGCCGTCCTGGGCTCACGTTCTCGAGGAAACACAAGACTCACGTTGTTGTTTTGCAGAGTACGGGAAAAAATGTACCAAAATGTAAAACGCACGTGCAGAGCGATTGTTTTTCCTCATTAAACCTATTTTTTGTGACGTTTTCGTTGCCGTTCCCGTCTTCGTTGCTTAAGTTAAAAATCAGAAGTTGAAAAAAAAAAACGTGGCAAGGTCTAATGGGTAGGAACAAGGGATAGAACAAAGGCGCTGGTGCATGAGCTTCAAAGTCTTATCAACCGACATGACATGTCCAAGTAAAAATAGCCCATGACTTATCCATAAGGCGCGAACATACTCCTTATCACTGTGTTCTCGCCTCGTAAAATGGAATATCAAAAGCGTGAATAGAATCAGTGGTGTGTCCAGACTATGCATTAAATTCCTCCATTTATCGAGGAAGAGCCACGGGATTTAACCTGAACAGTGTGCCAGACGAACGACGAACTGTTTCCTCGGCGTAAATGGAAAGATGGATTGGGACGAAGGAGTCAACATAATGAAAGAAGCCACACAGAAGTTGTTAGATAAGCTGGTCTACAACAAGTAAGATGCTTTTTCTTTTCCATCTATGGTTATCTGTTGAGCATTTAATGTTCACGCTTAATTAGCAGTTTGGTTTCTCTCACAAACCACCCGTTGAATCTGGTTGGTTTTGACTGGTAAAAATTTCAACCGACGTCATATTTTCCTGTTAGTACTGGGTGGCCCGACACGGTGGCCCGACACTAGTAGTACAGGGTTCTATGCTCGTGGAATAGTTGACTTTCCCAGAATTCTTTTGGGGCGTGAAAAAGGCAATTTGAAATACGCGAGATTGGCTCCAATAAAATGGCTAGGGCGTGGCACGCGGAAAAAGTGAGTGGAAAACTTCCATTCAGATGCCAAGCACCGGCCTTAACGTTTGCTGCAAATGTAGAATTTTGATATTTGGGCTATGTATTTTATTAAAAAGTTCACCACGAAAATGTGTAATCTTTGGTGCTGTTCTTTGGTCAAAAGACTGGCATTTTGGGGTTTGTTGCCAAACAAACGGTGCTATGCAGCAAAAATCTGGTATTGCATAAAGCAGTCGGTATTTTTGGCTGTAATAATTGCCAAAAAACACCAGTTGGTGCCATTCACACTTTATTATGACGTTTTGACAAAATTTAAACAAGAAATAATTCAGAAAAGAAAAAGCGGTATTTTCCATGCACATATGCGTGGTTAGGATGCAAAGGGTTAAACAGTAATATTAATTACTGATAAACATCGAAATAGGCCTGCGAGACGTTATTAAGTGACAGGTTATTTGTTCAATACGTTGATCAACATTCAATACTGTTTCGCATAAATTGAAGTTTTCTATAAAACTGTTCACTTTTTCTTGCTTAATATGTGGTTTAACGCTAAATTCTGCTCATAAGTCAACATTAGAAAGGCAAGACTTGCTCGAGGTTGCTAGAAGTGCAAATAGTTGCTCCAAACGCAAAAAGTTGGTCAAAAGTTTCCGAGCCCAATCGGGACAGGCCAAGCAACCATTTTCCTACAAAAGTTAACCCTTTCCTGTTTCTAAAACTTTCCACAACAAAGGAAAAGAAGATAGAAGAAGGCTGAAACCCGAAGTTTGAACGTCAACTCCATTTTACATCACTTTATTATTTATATAGCGCAAAATACATGGATATATGATCTAATGCACTTTACATTACAATGCTTATAGTATTACAATAAAGGGAATGATAACAATGATAATAAAAATTACCGCTTTCCTAAATAGTTAATAAAAAAAATAATAGATAAAAATATTATATACATATGCATGCAAAAATCTATGTTAAAAATATTATGTTATAAGCTAAAAGCTAATTTAAAATAATGAGTTTTTAGCCGTGCCTTAAAAGGACGCTAGCAATACTCCCGTAAGTGCCATTGAAAACAACTTTTACCTAGTAACATGCACGCCTTGCGGACGTATTTTTGTTCTTGTACAGCTTTCCATAGCGTGACAAACACCATGTGCTATAAGAAGTCAAGAGATCTACTTCCTTGGAAAATCAGTTACACTATGACACTATAATTTAATTTTTTATTGGGTGAGGAAACGATGTCTGACAGGTTGATTTGTAAGTGAAAACAAACAATTTGCAGAAATTCAAGTTACTGTGCTTAGCAGCTGGGAAAAACTAAGTGAGAGACAATGCTCAACAAAGTCACCTGAAAATCAAGAGAATGCATGTAAAACTCGTCTGACATAGCACAGCGTCACATAAACGTTTTTAAGGAGTATAGAAAGATGTTAACCTACGCGAAGTCACGAAGGAGATTACAAGAACAGATAAATACAACTAGTGAAACTTAAGATGATGTAAAGAAGAGACGATAAGAAAGGAATCGTTCCCGCCGATCCTCGTAATGTTTTGATAACTTTTCATTACGCATCCATTTATTTTGATTTGCGGTGACCGACTACGTGTCCTCGGATGACCAATAGCTGTCCGTAATAAACTCATTACTATACAGTTTGTGCAAAGCGCTATGTATTTGAGAACTTACCGGCGGCTTTGAAGAAGAGTAGTTGTGTTCAGAGTTTGCAACTATCTGATGTTTAGCCGAGATAGCTTCTAAGTATGGCCGTAGCTGATCAACGGCTGAAGAAAGAAGACATTCTAAAAAAGTTTATTATCTCTGCAAAGTATGGCACGTCTAGAGCGTTTCCTAGCGGACGTGATTCTACCATAGTTCTCTGTGAGGTTTCGTGGAAAACTCCTAACACTGATAACTGGAAGGACACGACTCTAATTCGCAGCAATGGCGATTATGGTCACCATGCGGAGACGAAAGTTCTTCAGGATCTTACTATTAGCGCCAAGGCCAGCGAAATCAAGTTGAAGCTAATTCAAAACTACTCGCCTTGTAACGATGAGGAAGGCGGTGTATTCTGTGCGAACGAAATATGTGAATACAAAAAGAGGATGGAAGAAAACGGTAAGAAGGTTGACATAACCATAAGGTTTGCAAACTTTTATCGTGCTGTTGAATATAAGTATCGTGCTGACGAAAATGATGCGGAAAGAGCTATGCAGAACAAGCAAGGAATACGACTGTTGATCGACAGTGGAGTAAATATAGAATTGCTTGCTGGAAAAGAGAAATGAGACGCTTTTCTAAAAAACAACCGATTTTTCAATCTAACTACAGACGAAAGGAATGAGTGTTACCAGAAAGCCATATCAAAGGAGAGAAAAGAGAGGGAAGCAAAGGATGAAGAACTATTACAAGAAATACGAGCGCTGCGCATGCAGCCGACCGCCGTCGCCTGAGGATGCAGATGTCCAACCTAGAAGGCCAACATCAACTGAAGTTTTTAAAAAAGTGTACCGACAGCAGAAATGTTGATTTTTAGAGTTAAGTCCTAATCTTTATAGTACGGCTTTTTTGAGTAAGGAGTATACTGAATCGTAGGTATTTAATCTAAAGTTAGTAGTAAAGTATTGCACGTAGCAGCGCTTTTTTCTAGCTATTGATTTGTTATTTGATATTAGCCCAGTTTATATCAACAACTGAAAATGTAGAATGAAGTAATTAGTCCCAAGTCCCCACACTATTTCTCACTGGCGTTGTCAGTCCAAGCTGTTTTGTTTAATTCGCTTTCACGTTTATTGAGGTTTTTCTCCTCGTTTGAATTCATTATCAAGTTATGACTGCACTGTCGGAAAATATGTTAAGTGATTCTCGGAAATTAACTCATTGCCTGACTTTTTAGAAAAAAACAGAACTTTACGATGGAATACGACGGGGCTTTCCCAAGCCTTGAAACGAGTCTTCACAAATTGCTATACTATTGTTTTCAGCCATATCATTATCATAAGTCTGGACGTTGTTGTCTGTAAATGGAATTTTAGAGGAAATTTATCGTTCAGTTTAAATTTCAAATGGCTGTGTGAAAAGAGGATTTGCTGTCTTTTATTTAGCTTATTTTGCTTTCGCCGATGAAAGTATAAAATTCAACATAGGAAATATGCAATCTCAAGAAACCGTAAATACCACCTGTTGCACTGTTCTTCTGGGTGTAAACTGTGTTGTTAAATCATATCTGCAGCGGTACGCGTTAAAGCTGTAACTGTGGCTGTCAAAAACTGTAAACTACCTAATTATGTAATTTTATAGGTGATTTTAAAATGTTTTAGAATATTCAAAACAAGCCATCATCCAACAATCATCCAATAGAGTTTCAGAGCCTGATTGTTGTGTTCTAATAATAATCGTTCGGATATTAGTAATTTACGATACCGCGTCATAACAACTGAAGTTTGAACTGAAGTTTGTTTATTCATAAATACAAAAGAAGCCCGAAAACTGAATTGCGTATTTCGACTATTTACTGACATAAATAAAGTTACGCAGATCTAATTATTAACTATTTTAATATATATACTTAATTAGAAAGATCCACTCAGCTAAAACAGGAAACTCTAAACTGTGTTCGCTTTAAGACATGAAGAGATAATAAAACTCATCTTAAAACGGTCGGGTTTGAATCGTGGCATGTTAAAAGGTCGCGCCCGCCTTAAAGAATAGGTAGTTTCATGGGTTGTGGTAATAACTTATAAAGGCCGCGGTGACTGTTGACATTTAAAGCATTTACAATTGTATCGAAAAGTGTCTGACATATTTCGTCATGATGGATGGCTAATTCCTTAAAGTTCATAATATCGAGGGCGTCATAATAGCTATGACCAGGGCAGATGATGGACATTGCTCTCTTCTGTACACATTCTAATTTTTGCATTAAATATTTAGGTATAAACTGTAGTGAAAGACAGGTACCGCATAGTCCATAATTGATCTAATACAACTAGAGTAAAAGAGCCCTAAATCAGTGCAAGCAGCTTCAGACCTCTCTTAAGTTGAATAAAAAATATATATATATAATCTCATAGAGGCCTTCTGAACAGGCTTCCCTGGGTATTGGGCTGTTCTGACCTATTCCTTAGGTGTAGTCTTGGTATTAAACACAACGTTGGACCCAAGCTCTGTGTGACTTGTTACTGACCCCAAAGATTCTGCTTGCTGTTTACAGATTCCGGCCTCCTCGTAGCTTCCCGAAAGTAGGGGAGGGGGGCCAAGGGAGGGATGGGGGGGGGGGGGTTCTTGTCACGACGTCACGATAGTAAAGTTTCAATTTCACGAATCACAACTCAAGTGTTTATTTCACTAAGGTCACTGAAAAAACCTGATCACAATGCAGTGAAATTCAGCTACGAACTCAACTTTAGACCTTCACGATTTACTTTTTGTCTACTCACGATTCACAGCCAAGGACTTTTGCATTTCACGCCTCACACTGTATACACTTCAATCACGATTCACGGAACAGTTTTTTTTTTAATCAAATCACGATTCACAGGGCACAAAAAAACCGGATCACGGCGTCACGAAAATACCCTTGCCCCCCCCCCCCCCCCTCACAGGAGTTCAGCCGAGCGCGACATCGAGGCAATGCGTGCCTGTTATTCAGGATAGCCTCCCCGCAGCCAGCGAGTTTGTCCACGTTTTCCCAAGGTTTACAGTAGTGCTTCCCCAGGCCTAAAACCTATTATCACAGCAGATAGTGAAACTGTTTTATCTGATTTTAGCTATGATTTAGATTGTAATTGTAAGAGCAAATGCGGGCACAGTTGTGCCTTGAAGCCATACAGTACTATCTTTTTGAAAGTCATCCAAATGTAGAAATGCTGTGGAGTCATAGTTTAGACAAGGGAGCTTAAGCAACGACGACGGCAACGGCAACAAAAGCGTCATTTCAAAATGTAACTTCTCGCTTTTGTAATTCTTTCGCGATCATTCCAATTTACCTAACTTCAGGAACATACTGGCGAATGCACCAGGGGCTAAATTACTACAAACGGCGTCAAAGTGAGGAAAAAGAAAGAAAATTTACCGTCATGGGCTCACGTTCTCGAGGGAACATAAGACTTGGTCATTTTACATCATTGTTTTGCAGAGGACGACAAAGAAATGTACCAAAATGCAAAACGCACGTGCAGAGCGATTGGTTTTCCTCATTAAACCTATTGTTTTGTGACGTTTTCGTTGCCGTTCCCGTCCTCGTTGCTTAAGCTAAAAATCAGAAGTTGAAAAAAGAAAATAAATAACGTGGCAAGGTCTAATGGGTATGAACAAGGGATAGAACAAAGGCGCTGGTGCATGAGCTTCAAAGTCTTATCAACAACATGACATGTCCAAGTAAAAATAGCCCATGACTTATCCATATGGCGCAAATAGTACATACTCCTTATCACTGTGTTCTCGTCTCGTAAAATGGAATATCAAAAGCGTGAACAGAATCAGTGGTGTGTCCAGACTATGCATTAAATTCCTCCATTTATCGAGGAAGAGCCGCGGGATTTAACCTGAACAGTGTTCCAGACGAACGACGAACTGTTTCCTCGGCGTAAATGGAAAGATGGATTGGGACGAAGGAGTCAACATAACGAAAGAAGCCACACAGAAATTGTTAGACAAGCTGGTCTACAACATCTATGGTTATCTGTTGAGCATTTAATGTTCACGCTTAATTAGCAGTTTGGTTTCTCTCACAAACCACCCGTTGAATCTGGTTGGTTTTGACTGGTAAAAATTTCAATCGACGTCATATTTTCCTGTTAGTACTGGGTGGCCCGACATGGTGGCCCGAGACTGGTAGTACAGGGTTCTATGCTCGTGGAATAGTTGACTTTCCCAGAATTCTTTTGGGGCGTGAACAAGGCAATTTGAGATACGCGAGATTGGCTCCAATAAAATGGCTAAAGCGTGGCACGCGGAAAAAGTGAGTGGAAAACTTCCATTCAGATGCCAAGGACCGGCCTTAAGGTTTGCTGCAAATGTAGAATTTTGATATTTGGGCTATGTATTTTATTAAAAAAGTTCACCACGAAAATGTGTAATTTTTGGTGCTGTTCTTTGCTCAAAAGACTGGCATTTTGGGGTTTGTTGCCAAACAAACGGTGCTATGCAGCAAAAATCTGGTATTGCAGTCGGTATTTTTGGCTGTAATAATTGCAAAAAAAAACCAGTTGGTGCTATTCACACATTATTATGACGTTTTGACAAAATTTAAACAAGAAATAACTCAGAAAATCAAGAGCGGTATTTTCCATGCACATATGCGTGGTTAGGATGCAAAGGGTTAAACAGTAATATTAATTACTGATAAACATCGCAACAGGCCTGCGAGACGTTATCAAGTGACAGGTTATTTGTTCAATACGTTGATCAACATTCAATACTGTTTCGCATAAATTGAAGTTTTCTATTAAACTGTTCACTTTTTCTTGCTTAATATGTGTTTTAACGCTCAATTTTGCTCATAAGTTAACATTAGAAAGGCAAGACTTGCTCGAGGTTGCTAGAAGTGCAAATAGTTGCTTCAAACGCAAAAAGTTGGTCAAAAGTTTCCGAGCCCAATCGGGACAGGCCAACCAACCATTTTCCTACAAAAGTTAACCCTTTCCTGTTTCTAAAACTTTCCACAACAAACGAAAAGAAGATAGAAGAATGCTGAAACCCGAAGTTTGAACGTCAACTCCATTAACCGGACGCTAGCAATACTCCCGTAGGTGTCCATTGAATACAACTTTTACCTAGTAACATGCCCGCCTTGCGGACGTAGTTTTGTTCAGCTTTCCATAGCGTGACAAACACCATGTGCCATGAGAAGTCAAGAGATCTACTTCCTTGGAAAATATGACACTATAATTTAATTTTTTATTGGGGGAGGAAACGATGTCTGACAGGTTGATTTGTAAGTGAAAACAAACAATTTGTAGAAATTCAAGTTACTGTGCTTAGCAGCTGTGAAAAACTAACTGAGAGACAATGCTCAACAAAGTCACCTGAAAATCAAGAGAATGCATGTGAAACTTGTCTGACATAGCAGAGCGTCATTTAAACGTTTTTAAGGAGTATAGAAAGATGTTAACCTACGCGAAATCACGAAGGAGATTACAAGAACATATTCATACAACCAGTGAGACGATAAGAAAGGAATCGTTCCCGCCGATCCTCGTTTTGTTTTGATAATTTTTCATTACGCATCCATTTATTTTTATTTTCGGTGACCGACTACGTGTCCTCAGATGACCAATAGCTGTCCGTAATAAACTCATTACTATACAGTTTGTGCAAGGCGCTATGTATTTGAGAGCTTGCCGGCGGTTTTGAAGAAGAGTAGTTGTGTTCAGAGTTTGTAACTATCTGATGTTTAGCCGAGATAGCTTCTAAGTATGGCCGTAGCTGATCAACGGCTGAAGAAAGAAGACATTCTAAAAAAGTTTATTATCTCTGCAAAGTATGGCACGTCTAGAGCGTTTCCTAGCGGACGTGATTCTACCATAGTTCTCTGTGAGGTTTCGTGGAAAACTCCTAACAATGATAACTGGGAGGACAAGACTCTAATTCGCAGCAACGGCGATTATCGTCACCATGCGGAGACGAAAGTTCTTCAGGATCTTACTATTAGCGCCGAGGCCAGCGAAATCAAGTTGAAGCTAATTCAAAACTACTCGCCTTGTAACGATGAGAAAGGCGGTGTATTCTGTGCGAACGAAATATGTGAATACAAAAAGAGGATGGAAGAAAACGGTAAGAAGGTTGACATAACCATAAGGTTTGCAAACTTTTATCGTGCTGTTGAATATAAGACATTATATCAGGAAAATGATGCGGAAAGAGCTATGCAGAACAAGCAAGGAATACGACTGTTGATCGACAGTGGAGTAAAGATAGAATTGCTTGCTGGAGAAGATATTAAATGGTACGCTTTTCTAACGGACAACCAGCTTGTCAATTTAGACGAAAAAGAAAGGGATGACTGTCTTCGTGAAACCGGCTCAGATGAGAGAAAAGAGAGGGAAGAGTATGATGAAAAATTATTACGAGAAATACGAGCGCTGCGCATGTAGTCGGCCGCCGTCTCCTGAGGATGCAGATGTCCAACCTAACTTACGCAGAACATCGAGGGTCTGGGCTAGATGGCCAATATCAACTGAAGTTTAAAAAAAAAAGTGTACTGACAGCAGAAAATAATGTTGATTTTTAGAGTTAAGTCCTAATAATTACAGTATGGCTTTTTTGAGTAAGGAGTATACTGAATCGTAGGTATTTAAGCTAAATTTAGTAGTAAAGTATTGGAGGTAGCAGCGCTTTTTTCTAGCTATTGATTTGTTATGTGATATTTACCCAGTTTATCAACAGCTGAAAATGCAGAATGAAGTAACTAGTCCCAAGTCCCCACACTATTTCTCTCTGGCGTTGTCAGTCCAAGCTGTTTTGTTTAATTCGCTTTTCACGTTTATTGAGTTTTTTTCTCCTCGTTTGAATCATTATCAAGTTATGACTGCACTGCCAGAAAATATGTTAAGTGATTCTCGGAAATTACCCCATTGCCTGACTTTTTAGAAAAAAAAAAAATAATAAAAACAGAAGTTTACGATGGAATACAACGGGACTTTCCCAAGCCTTGAAACGAGTCTTCACAAATTGCTATACTATTGTTTTCAGCCATATCATTATCATAAGTCTGGACGTTGTTGTCTGTAAATGGAATTTTAGTGGAAATTTATCGTTTAGTTTAAATTTCAAAGGGATGTGTGAAAATAGGATTTGCTATCTTTTATTTAGCTTATTTTACTTTCGCCGATGAAAGTATAAAATTCAACTTAGGAATATGTAATCTCACGAAACCGTAAATACCACCTGTTGCACTGTTCTTCTGGGTGTAAACTGTGTTGTTAAATCATATCTGCAGCGGTACGCGTTAAAGCTGTAACTGTGGCTGTCAAAAACTGTAAACTACCTAATTATGTAATTTTATAGGTGATTTTAAAATGTTTTAGAATATTCAAAACAAGCCATCATCCAACAATCATCCAATAGAGTTTCAGAGCCTGATTGTTGTGTTCTAATAATAATCGTTCGGATATTAGTAATTTACGATACCGCGTCATAACAACTGAAGTTTGAACTGAAGTTTGTTTATTCATAAATACAAAAGAACCCGAAAACTGAATTGCGTATTTCGACTATTTACTGACATAAATAAAGTTACGCAGATCTAATTATTAACTATTTTAATATATATACTTAATTAGAAAGATCCACTCAGCTAAAACAGGAAACTCTAAACTGTGTTCGCTTTAAGACATGAAGAGATAATAAAACTCATCTTAAAACGGTCGGGTTTGAAGCGTGGCATGTTAAAAGGTCGCGCGCGCCTTAAAGAATAGGTAGTTTCATGGGTTGTGGTAATAACTTATAAAGGCCGCGGTGACTGTTGTCATTTAAAGCATTTACAATTGTATCGAAAAGTGTCTTACATATTTCGTCATTTTATTTATTTTATTTGCCAAACCATAAACAGCATTATTATAAGGAAAACAAAAAAAGATAGAATGGATTTAAGTTACAATGGCGAGGAGACCTAAAGGAAACTATGAAGCCTATGTTAATTAGGCCTCCTCAGTATTATTTTACAAGATGAAATTTTGAAAAAAGAACACGACGACGGATACAATTACAATAGGATACAAGCTGCAAATAAAGTTAATACTTAATCACATTATATCTAAAACTACTAATAGTTATTACAAATAAACGCCTTTAAGTGCTTTCTTAAAGGAGACAGGAGAGGACGAGTTAACGATCTCAGAATTTAAGGAGTTATAAAATTTAGGTCCTTGGTAGAAAACGGAAAATTGTTTGATATTAGTCCGACAAAAAGGCAAACGATATGAATGAGAGTTTCTTGTATGATACGAATGAATTTGGCTCTGTAAGGTAAATTTACAATCGAATTTTAAAGAAAGAGTACGGTTTTGAAAGGAGTACATGAAGAAACCTGTTGTAATAGGTGTATGTCATCAAATTTTAAAATACCAAGATTTTTAAAGATTGGGTCAGTATGTGCATAGAAATTGGTTTTAGCTATAGTTCTCAGCACTCGTTTCTGTAGAATTACAAGAAGAACAAGGTTAGTTCTGTAAGTAGAGGCCCAAACTAAGTTGCAGTAAAAAAGGTATGGATAGACTAATGAAAAATATAATGTTCGTAAAGATTTTGTCGACAGATAGAAACTAGATTTGCGAATTATTCCAATAGACTTAGAGACTTTGTTGGCCACATGTGAGATTTCGGACTTCCAATTTAAATTTTTATCTAGGATTACTCCCAAGAAAACTGTTTCTTTTACCTGATCAAGTTTATGGTCATTTATTAAAAGCTGAATATCATGACTTGTACGTTTTTGACTTGGTTTAAATACCATAAATTTAGTTTTTTTTAGGTTTAATGAGAGCTTGTTGACTCTGAACCAAATTGACAACTTATTTAGCTCAGTATTCAGAATGTTAGCCAAGCAATCTGCATCCTTATTCGACAAAAAAACGTTGGTATCATCAACAAATAAGATCAATTGTAATAATATAGATGCATTGTTTATATCGTTGATGTAAAGCAGAAAACATAATGGTCCTAAAATAGAACCTTGTGGAACACCACACGAAATATTGGTACGTGAAGAAACATGACCGTTATATTCAACAAATTGAAGTCTGTTAGAAAAATAGCTCTTTATCCATTTCAGGGCCAAGCCACGTATGCCGTAGTGTTCAAGTTTATCGAATAAGATAGAAAGATTAACTGTGTCAAAAGCTTTAGAGAGATCTAAAAAGATGCCAACCGCTAATTCACCATTATCCAAAGCAGACGAAATTTTATCGTGCAAATCGATCAAAGCAAGGACGGTAGAGTGATTTTTCCTAAAACCGAACTGATTATCACAGAGAATATGTAAGTTAGTCAAATAATCAAGTATTCGACTGTAGATGATTCTCTCAAGAAATTTGGAGAAGCTAGGTAGAATTGAAATAGGCCTATAGTTGGTGAACAATGATGGGTCGTCAGCTTTAAACAGAGGTACTACACGAGCTATTTTCATTTGATCTGGAACAATACCATAAGCAATTGACAAATTCATAATGTGAGCCAGAGGCTCTGAAATAATCTGGATGGATTCTTTAATTATAAACATTGGGATGCTATCATAGCCAGCGGCCTTTCCGGAGGCAAAAAATTGAGCAATGGTGATAATTTCATCTTTTGTTGTTGGGTTAAAGAAGATTGATTCTTGGAAGGATCCGGATAGAAAGTCTTTATGCGAACACCGCGGAGGAGACTGAATTTCTTTTGCGAGGTTAGGACCAATACTGGAGAAGTAACTGGAAAACCTATTAGCGATTTCTGCCGGATCAGCGATTTCTAGATCATCTGATCTAAACACTGTATTTACTTGAGGCCTTGACTTTTTTCTATTTAAGACTTCATTTAGAATTTTCCAAGTGGCATGGGTATTTGATTTAACATCTAGCAATTTCTTCAGTCTCATAATACAAACGCTTAGCCAAACGCAAGGTGTAATTCAGTTTGTTTTTGTACGTTTTATAAAGCGAAGCATTGAGCATTGATAGAACACGAAGATATTTCTTATAAAGGTTATTCTTCCTTTTAATAGATTTAAGAAGAGCTTTCGTTAACCACGGTTTTTTAAAGCGCCTTTGGTTACGAGTTACCCTCTTGAGAGGGAAGCAGTCATTATATATCTCTGTATACAAATCAAGAAAGCGGTTGTACGCAGTATTTGGCTCGTGTTTCTGGCATGGTAAATAAAATAGCGACAGAGCGAAGAAATATTAAGCAGCACAGCAAGCGAAATAAGAAACGTTCTCGGAGCAACGAAATTAGCGTCCGGTCGCCATACATATATTCAGAGGATCCCATACATATATTCAGAAGCCATGGTGGATGGCTAATTCCTTAACCCTTTGTCTACCGGCCCTTAAAGTTCATAATATCGAGGGCGTCATGATAGCTATGACCAGGGCAGATGATGGGCATTGCTCTCTTCTGTACACGTTCTAATTCTTGCATTAAATATTTAGGTATAAACTGTAGTGAAAGACAGGTTCCCCATAGTCCATAATTGATCTAATACAACTAGAGTAAAAGAGCCCTAAATCAGTGCAAGCAGCTTCAGACCTCTCTTAAGTTGAATAAAAAATATATATATATAATCTCATAGAGGCCTTCTGAACAGGCTTCCCTGGGTATTGGGCTGTTCCGACCTATTCCTTAGGTGTAGTCTTGGTATTAAACACAACGTTGGACCCAAGCTCTGTGTGACTTGTTACTGACTCCAAAGATTCTGCTTGCTGTTTACAGATTCCGGCCTCCTCGTAGCTTCCCGAAAGTAGGGGAGGGGGGCCAAGGGAGGGATGGGGGGGGGGGGGGGGGGGTTCTTGTCACGACGTCAAGATAGTAAAGTTTCGATTTCACGAATCACAACTCAAGTGTTAAATTCACTAAGGTCACGGAAAAAACCTAATCACAATGCAGTGAAATTCAGCTACGAACTCAACTTTAGACATTCACGATTTACTTTTTGTCTACTCACGATTCACAGCCAAGGACTTTTGCATTTCACGCCTCACACTGTATACACTTCAATCACGATTCACGGAACAGTTTTTTTATCAAATCACGATTCACAGAGCACAAAAAAACCGGATCACGGCGTCACGAAAATACCCTTGCCCCCCCCCCCCCCCCTCCCTCACAGGAGTTCAGCCTAGCGCGACATCGAGGCAATGCGTGCCTGTTATTCAGGATAGCCTCCCCGCAGCCAGCGAGTTTGTCCAGGTTTTCCCAAGGTTTACAGTAGTGCTTCCCCAGGCCTAAAACCTATTATCACAGCAGATAGTGAAACTGTTTTATCTGATTTTAGCTATGATTTAGATTGTAATTGTAAGAGCAAATGCGGGCACAGTTGAGCCTTGAAACCATACAGTACTATCTTTTTGAAAGTCATCCAAATGTAGAAATGCTATGGAGTCATAATTTAGACAAGGGAGCTTAAGCAACGACGACGGCAACGGCAACAAAAGCGTCATTTCAAAATGTAACTTCTCGCTTTTGTAATTCTTTCGCGATCATTCCAATTTGTCTAACTTCAGGAAAATACTGGCGAATGCACCAGGGGCTAAATTACTACAAACGGCGTCAAAGTGAGGAAAAAGAAAGAAAATTTACCGTCACGGGCTCACGTTCTCGAGGAAACATAAGACTTGGTCATTTTACATCGTTGTTTTGCAGAGGACGCCAAAGAAATGTACCAAAATGCAAAACGCACGTGCAGAGCGATTGGTTTTCCTCATTAAACCTATTGTTTTGTGACGTTTTCGTTGCCGTTCCCGTCCTCGTTGCTTAAGCTAAAAATCACCTTTTTGTACATATATATTTTTACCTCCGCTTTTTGCACTTCACTTTTAAAGATTGCAGACTGGCAATCGAAAGCTCGTGTTTTTTAAAACTTTTAACCAGAGAACGTCTTTTTAACTTTTCAATTATGCCTGGTTACTCATCGATCTTTAAAGATCAGAAGTTGAAAAAAAAAAAAACAAACAAAGAAAAGTGGCAAGGTCTATTGGATAGGAACAAGAGTTAGAACAAAGGCGCTGGTGCATGAGCTTCAAAGTCTTATCAACAACATGACATGTCCAAGTAAAAATAGCCCATGACTTATCCATAAGGCGCAAATAGTACATACTCCTTATCACTGTGTTCTCGTCTCGTAAAATGGAATATCAAAAGCGTGAACAGAATCAGTGGTGTGTCCAGACTATGCATTAAATTCCTCCATTTATCGAGGAAGAGCCACGGGATTTAACCTGAACAGTGTTCCAGACGAACGACGAACTGTTTCCTCGGCGTAAATGGAAAGATGGATTGGGACGAAGGAGTCAACATAACGAAAGAAGCCACACAGAAATTGTTAGACAAGCTGGTCTACAACATCTATGGTGATCTGTTGAGCATTTAATGTTCACGCTTAATTTATTTAGCAGTTTGGTTTCTCTCACAAACCACCCGTTGAATCTGGTTGGTTTTGACTGGTAAAAATTTCAATCGACGTCATATTTTCCTGGCAGTACTGGGTGGCCCGACACGGTGGCCCGAGACTGGTAGTACAGGGTTCTATGCTCGTGGAATAGTTGACTTTCCCAGAATTCTTTTGGGGCGTGAACAAGGCAATTTGAGATACGCGAGATTGGCTCCAATAAAATGGCTAAAGCGTGGCACGCGGAAAAAGTGAGTGGAAAACTTCCATTCAGATACCAAGGACCGGCCTTAAGGTTTGCTGCAAATGTAGAATTTTGATATTTGGGCTATGTATTTTATTAAAAAGTTCACCACGAAAATGTGTAATTTTTGGTGCTGTTCTTTGCTCAAAAGACTGGCATTTTGGGGTTTGTTGCCAAACAAACGGTGCTATGCAGCAAAAATCTGGTATTGCAGTCGGTATTTTTGGCTGTAATAATTGCAAAAAAAACCAGTTGGTGCTATTCACACATTATTATGACGTTTTGACAAAATTTAAACAAGAAATAACTCAGAAAATCAAGAGCGGTATTTTCCATGCACATATGCGTGGTTAGGATGCAAAGGGTTAAACAGTAATATTAATTACTGATAAACATCGCAACAGGCCTGCGAGACGTTATTAAGTGACAGGTTATTTGTTCAATACGTTGATCAACATTCAATACTGTTTCGCATAAATTGAAGTTTTCTATAAAACTGTTCACTTTTTCTTGCTTGATATGTGTTTTAACGCTCAATTTTGCTCATAAGTTAACATTAGAAAGGCAAGACTTGCTCGAGGTTGCTAGAAGTGCAAATAGTTGCTTCAAACGCAAAAAGTTGGTCAAAAGTTTCCGAGCCCAATCGGGACAGGCCAACCAACCATTTTCCTACAAAAGTTAACCCTTTCCTGTTTCTAAAACTTTCCACAACAAACGAAAAGAAGATAGAAGAATGCTGAAACCCGAAGTTTGAACGTCAACTCCATTAACCGGACGCTAGCAATACTCCCGTAGGTGTCCATTGAATACAACTTTTACCTAGTAACATGCACGCCTTGCGGACGTAGTTTTGTTCAGCTTTGCATAGCGTGACAAACACCATGTGCCATAAGAAGTCAAGAGATCTACTTCCTTGGAAAATATGACACTATAATTTAATTTTTTATTGGGGGAGGAAACGATGTCTGACAGGTTGATTTGTAAGTGAAAACAAACAATTTGCAGAAATTCAAGTTACTGTGCTTAGCAGCTGTGAAAAACTAACTGAGAGACAATGCTCAACAAAGTCACCTGAAAATCAAGCGAATGCATGTGAAACATGTCTGACATAGCAGAGCGTCATTTAAACGTTTTTAAGGAGTATAGAAAGATGTTAACCTACGCGAAATCACGAAGGAGATTACAAGAACAGATTCATACAACCAGTGAGACGATAAGAAAGGAATCGTTCCCGCCGATCCTCGTTTTGTTTTGATAATTTTTCATTACGCATCCATTTATTTTTATTTTCGGTGACCGACTACGTGTCCTCAGATGACCAATAGCTGTCCGTAATAAACTCATTACTATACAGTTTGTGCAAGGCGCTATGTATTTGGGAGCTTGCCGGCGGTTTTGAAGAAGAGTAGTTGTGTTCAGAGTTTGTAACTATCTGATGTTTAGCCGAGATAGCTTCTAAGTATGGCCGTAGCTGATCAACGGCTGAAGAAAGAAGACATTCTAAAAAAGTTTATTATCTCTGCAAAGTATGGCACGTCTGGAGTGTTTCCTAGCGGACGTGATTCTACCATAGTTCTCTGTGAGGTTTCGTGGAAAACTCCTAACAATGATAACTGGGAGGACAAGACTCTAATTCGCAGCAATGGCGATTATCGTCACCATGCGGAGACGAAAGTTCTTCAGGATCTTACTATTAGCGCCGAGGCCAGCGAAATCAAGTTGAAGCTAATTCAAAACTACTCGCCTTGTAACGATGAGAAAGGCGGTGTATTCTGTGCGAACGAAATATGTGAATACAAAAAGAGGATGGAAGAAAACGGTAAGAAGGTTGACATAACCATAAGGTTTGCAAACTTTTATCGTGCTGTTGAATATAAGACATTATATCAGGAAAATGATGCGGAAAGAGCTATGCAGAACAAGCAAGGAATACGACTGTTGATCGACAGTGGAGTAAAGATAGAATTGCTTGCTGGAGAAGATAAATGGAACGCTTTCTAACGGACAACCAGCTTGTCAATTTAGACGAAAAAGAAAGGGATGACTGTCTTCGTGAGACCGGCTCAGATGAGAGAAAAGAGAGGGAAGAGTATGATAAAAAACTATTACGAGAAATACGAGCGCTGCGCATGTAGTCGGCCGCCGTCTCCTGAGGATGCAGATGTCCAACCTAACTTACGCAGAACATCGAGGGTCTGGGCTAGATGGCCAATATCAACTGAAGTTTTTAAAAAAAAACAGTGTACTGACAGCAGAAAATAATGTTTATTTTTAGAGTTAAGTCCTAATAATTACAGTATGGCTTTTTTGAGTAAGGAGTATACTGAATCGTAGGTATTTAAGCTAAATTTAGTAGTAAAGTATTGGAGGTAGCAGCGCTTTTTTCTAGCTATTGATTTGTTATGTGATATTAGCCCAGTTTATCAACAACTGAAAATGCAGAATGAAGTAACTAGTCCCAAGTCCCCACACTATTTCTCTCTGGTGTTGTCAGTCCAAGCTGTTTTGTTTAATTCGCTTTTCACGTTTATTGAGTTTTTTTCTCCTCGTTTGAATCATTATCAAGTTATGACTGCACTGCCAGAAAATATGTTAAGTGATTCTCGGAAATTACCCCATTGCCTGACTTTTTAGAAAAAAAAAATAATAATAAAAACAGAAGTTTACGATGGAATACAACGGGACTTTCCCAAGCCTTGAAACGAGTCTTCACAAATTGCTATACTATTGTTTTCAGCCATATCATTATCATAAGTCTGGACGTTGTTGTCTGTAAATGGAGTTTTAGTGGTAATTTATCGTTTAGTTTAAATTTCAAAGGGCTGTGTGAAAAGAGGATTTGCTATCTTTTATTTAGCTTATTTTACTTTCGCCGATGAAAGTATAAAATTCAACTTAGGAAATATGCAATCTCACGAAACCGTAAATACCACCCGTTGTACTGTTCTTCTGGGTGTAAACTGTGTTGTTAAATCATATCTGCAGCGGTACGTGTTAAAGCTGTAACTGTGGTTGTCAAAAACTGTAAACTACCTAATTATGTAATTTTATAGGTGATTTTAAAATGGATTTTACTATAAAACTTAACGTTAAAAAACAACGACGTTTCGACCGATCAACGGTCATTTTCAAGTTGAAGGATAGAATTGTTTAACATGCGCTTGTATAATAATCAATTGTAAAATGCTAATGAGGTACTGACTAAAACTCTAAAATATTTGCATAAAAACAATACGAGAAAATCGCGGCAATAATGGTGAGAACGCAAGGCAAAAGAGACAATATTAAAAGTGAATAATTAGGTAAAAACTTTTGCGCGGATCGAATTATAAAAGCATTTCAAAAATCAAACAGACTGTTTGATTTTTGAAATGCTTTTTATTCGTGAACTTAAACCAAAACTGAACAAACAGTGTGATTCGATCCGCGCAAAAGTTTTTACCTAATTATTCACTTTTAATATTGTCTCTTTTGCCTTGCGTTCTCACCATTATTGCCGCGATTTTCTCGTATTGTTTTTATGCAAATATTTTAGAGTTTTAGTCAGTACCTCATTAGCATTTTACAATTGATTATTATATAAGCGCATGTTAAACAATTCTATCCCTCAACTTGAAAATGACCGTTGATCGGTCGAAACGTCGTTGTTTTTTAACGTTAACTTTTATAGTAAAATCCGTTTCGAAAAATTTGTTGATTCGGATTTTAAAATGTTTTAGAATATTCAAAACAAGCCATCATCCAACAATCATCCAATAGAGTTTCAGAGCCTGATTGTTGTGTTCTAATAATAATCGTTCGGATATTAGTAATTTACGATATCGCGTCTTAACAACTGAAGTTTGAACTGAAGTTTGTTTATTCATAAATACAAAAGAACCCGAAAACTGAATTGCGTATTTCGACTATTTACTTACATAAATAAAGTTACGCAGATCTAATTATTAACTATTTTAATATATATACTTAATTAGAAAGATCCACTCAGCTAAAACAGGAAACTCTAAACTGTGTTGGCTTTAAGACATGAAGAGATAATAAAACTCATCTTAAAACGGTCGGGTTTGAATCGTGGCATGTTAAAAGGTCGCGCGCGCCTTAAAGAATAGGTAGTTTCATGGGTTGTGGTAATAACTTATAAAGGCGGTGACTGTTGTCATTTAAAGCATTTACAATTGTATCGAAAAGTGTCTGACATATTTCGTCATTTTTATTTATTTTATTTGCCAAACCATAAACAGCATTATTATAAGGAAAACAAAAAAAGATAGAATGGATTTAAGTTACAATGGCGAGGAGACCTAAAGGAAACTATGAAGCTTATGTTAATTAGGCCTCCTCAGTATTATTTTACAAGATGAAATTTTGAAAAAAAGACATGACGACGGATACAATTACAATAGGATACAAGCTGCAAATAAAGTTAATACTTAATCACATTATATCTAAAACTACTAATAGTTATTACAAATAAACGCCTTTAAGTGCTTTCTTAAAGGAGACAGGAGAGGACGAGTTAACGTTCTCAGAATTTAAGGAGTTATAAAATTTAGGTCCTTGGTAGAAAACGGAAAATTGTTTGATATTAGTCCGACAAAAAGGCAAACGATATGAATGAGAGTTTCTTGTATGATACGAATGAATTTGGCTCTGTAAGGTAAATTTACAATCGAATTTTAAAGGAAGAGTACGGTTTTGAAAGGAGTACATGAATAAACCTAGTTGTAATAGGTGTATGTCATCAAATTTTAAAATACCAAGATTTTTAAAAGATTGGGTCAGTATGTGCATAGAAATTGGTTTTAGCTATAGTTCTCAGCACTCGTTTCTGTAGAATTACAAGAAGAACAAGGTTAGTTCTGTAAGTAGAGGCCCAAACTAAGTTGCAGTAAAAAAGGTATGGATAGACTAATGAAAATATAATGTTCGTAAAGATTTTGTCGACAGATAGAAACTAGATTTGCGAATTATTCCAATAGACTTAGAGACTTTGTTGGCCACATGTGAGATTTCGGACTTCCAATTTAAATTTTTATCTAGGATTACTCCCAAGAAAACTGTTTCTTTTACCTGATCAAGTTTATGGTCATTTATTAAAAGCTGAATATCATGACTTGTACGTTTTTGACTTGGTTTAAATACCATAAATTTAGTTTTTTTTTAGGTTTAATGAGAGCTTGTTGACTCTGAACCAAATTGACAACTTATTTAGCTCAGTATTCAGAATGTTAGCCAAGCAATCTGCATCCTTATTCGACAAAAAAACGTTGGTATCATCAACAAATAAGATCAATTGTAATAATATAGATGCATTGTTTATATCGTTGATGTAAAGCAGAAAACATAATGGTCCTAAAATAGAACCTTGTGGAACACCACACGAAATATTGGTACGTGAAGAAACATGACCGTTATATTCAACAAATTGAAGTCTGTTAGAAAAATAGCTCTTTATCCATTTCAGGGCCAAGCCACGTATGCCGTAGTGTTCAAGTTTATCGAATAAGATAGAAAGATTAACTGTGTCAAAAGCTTTAGAGAGATCTAAAAAGATGCCAACCGCTAATTCACCATTATCCAAAGCAGACGAAATTTTATCGTGCAAATCGATCAAAGCAAGGACGGTAGAGTGATTTTTCCTAAAACCGAACTGATTATCGCAGAGAATATGTAAGTTAGTCAAATAATCAAGTATTCGACTGTAGATGATTCTCTCAAGAAATTTGGAGAAGCTAGGTAGAATTGAAATAGGCCTATAGTTGGTGAACAATGATGGGTCGTCAGCTTTAAACAGAGGTACTACACGAGCTATTTTCATTTGATCTGGAACAATACCATAAGCAATTGACAAATTCATAATGTGAGCCAGAGGCTCTGAAATAATCTGGATGGATTCTTTAATTATAAACATTGGGATACTATCATAGCCAGCGGCCTTTCTGGGAGGCAAAAGATTGAGCAATGGTGATAATTTCATCTTTTGTTGTTGGGTTAAAGAAGATTGATTCTCGGAAGGATCCGGATAGAAAGTCTTTATTCGAACACCGCGGAGGAGACTGAATTTCTTTTGCGAGGTTAGGACCAATACTGGAGAAGTAACTGGAAAACCTATTAGCGATTTTCTGCCGGATCAGCGATTTCTAGATCATCTGATCTAAACACTGTATTTACTTGAGGCCTTGACTTTTTTCTATTTAAGACTTCATTTAGAATTTTCCAAGTGGCATGGGTATTTGATTTAACATCTAGCAATTTCTTCAGTCTCATAATACAAACGCTTAGCCAAACGCAAGGTGTGATTCAGTTTGTTTTTGTACGTTTTATAAAGCGAAGCATTGAGCATTGATGGAACACGAAGATATTTCTTATAAAGGTTATTCTTCCTTTTAATAGATTTAAGAAGAGCTTTCGTTAACCACGGTTTTTTAAAGCGCCTTTGGTTACGAGTTACCCTCTTGAGAGGGAAGCAGTCATTATATATCTCTGTATACAAATCAAGAAAGCGGTTGTACGCAGTATTTGGCTCGTCACAATCCTTAAGCGGAGACCAATCGACACTTTCTAGATTTTCAACAAAAGAAGGAATGTTATCCGGTTTCTTGTCTCTAATAAAAACGGGATCTTGTCGACATCGATTTACTAGCGTGTTATCCGAGTGGATTGAAAAGACGGGTAGATGATCGGAAATATCAGTAAATAATAAGCCGCTTCTCGAACGCTCAAAAAAATTATTCACAAAAATATTGTCAATTAACGTAGCGGTATGAGATGTAATTCGCGAGGGACGTGTAATCAAAGGAAAAAACATATTAGAGTACATTCCATCTTAAAATTGGCCTGTAAGGTGATGATGTTGGTAATTCATTAAATTAACATTGAAATCCCCCAAAAGGAAGCATAGTTTGTTCTCTCTAGAGATTTTATCTAATAATTCATTGTTTGTATACACGTCATGTATCATTGTGTCATGTCACGTCATGTCATGTTTGTATAATCGTCAATTCTTTGATTGGGAGGCCTGTACACAATACCAACAATTAATTCTTTACCCGAGGTCTTGTCACTTCAATAAATAGTGATTCTACAATGTCAACATTACTGATGGACAAATCTTCTCGAAGCTTGAACTCTAGATCGTTGGAGACATACAAGCCTACCCCTCCTCCAATTCTATTTTGCCTATGTTTGTGAAGAAACTTAAAACCCTTGATATCGGTCGAATGGGAAGATTCGTTTAGCCAGGTCTCAGAAATTCCGATGACAGAAAACTTAATGTCCAAGCATGATAGAAGATCAGTCAAGCTGTTTAAATTGTGCGAGAGGCTACGAATATTAAGATGTAGAAGAGAGAAATCCGCGCTAGAATCATTTTCGTGAATGAGCATTTCGTTAAATTGATTTTCAATGAAATAGTCACAGGGCGTCTCTCCTGTGTTAAAATTAATATCAGGGTCAAGACTGTCCGACTGTGTTAAAGAAACGTTTGAGTTAGAAAAAATTGGATTGTAATGTAGACTAGAAAATCTATCGGGATCAAAGTGAACCGGGCCATTTTGAAGTTCATAGAGCGCCAGAGAAAAGCTAGAATCGTCTAAGTGATTAAAAGGCAGTACATCTGAAAGTGAGTATTGTGTTACAGACATTTTTAACTAACAAAAAAACTTATCGAAACTTATCTGGATTGAGCAGGTCTATCTTTCACAATTAGTCTGTCCAAAACAAAGTAAGCCATTTTCCCATTTCGTTTTGCTTCTTCCATTTTTGGCCTCTGTTCTTCGCGCTTCTCCATGGTTTCCTTCGCAAGATCCTCGTTGACAAATAAACCAGCGGGCTTAATTCTTCTTGCACTTCTTATGATGGAATCCTTTTGCCTCCAGTCGCGAAGCCTACAAACAATTATTGTGCGAGGGCGTCTTCTGGAACCAGCAACAACCCGACCGACACGATGAGCGCGTTCGATGTCGAGCGTCCCAGCTAGGTCGAGCTTCTCTGTTAGGACTTGTTTGACTTTTTCCGCTGTAGTGTCCCAAGATTCATTCTCCTGTTCTGGTATCCCATCAATTCGGATGTTGTTCCTTCGGCTATCTTTCTCTAAATATTCTAGTTTGTCCATGTGGTCGTCGATAGAATCGTAAATATCATCGATATCAGCTTCAATCTCGACAAATTTAGTGAAACATGGCTTGAATTCATCGATTTCTTTCTGTGAGAATTCTAGGCTGGCTTTAAAATCACTTGTGTCTTTCTGGCAGATGTTTAGACGTGTCTTAATATCAGCCACGGATTCAACCACTGCATCAAGTCGAGAGTTAAAGTTGTTCAGGAGCGAATCCAGAAGAGTTTTAAATATCCTCTCCTGGAGTTGAAGCATCTCACTTAACATAGAATTCGTTACAAACTCAACTCCGGTGCCTGGAGAACTAGCAGAAGACTTGGAATTGCGTGTTTCTGGCATGGTAAATAAAATAGCGACAGAGCGAAGAAATATTAAGCAGCACAGCAAGCGAAATAAGAAACGTTCATGGAGCAACGAAATTAGCGTCCGGTCGCCATACATATATTCAGAGGATCCCATACATATATTCAGAAGCCATGGTGGATGGCTAATTCCTTAAAGTTCATAATATCGAGGGCGTCATGATAGCTATGACCAGGGCAGATGATGGGCATTGCTCTCTTCTGTACACGTTCTAATTCTTGCATTAAATATTTAGGTATAAACTGTAGTGAAAGACAGGTGCCGCATAGTCCATAATTGATCTAATACAACTAGAGTAAAAGAGCCCTAAATCAGTACAAGCAGCTTCAGACCTCTCTAATTCACCTATTCACCTATTCCTTAGGTGTAGTCTTGGTATTAAACAAAACGTTGGACCCAAGCTCTGTGTGACTTGTTACTGACTCCAAAGATTCTGCTTGCTATTTACAGATTCCGGCCTCCTCGTAGCCTCCCGAAAGTAGGGGAGGGGGCCAAGGGAGGGATGGGGTGGGGGGGGGGGGGGGTTCTTGTCACGACGTCACGATAGTAAAGTTTCGATTTCACGAATCATAACTCAAGTGTTAAATTCACTAAGGTCACGGAAAAAACCTAATCACAATGCAGTGAAATTCAGCTACGAACTCAACTTTAGACATTCACGATTTACTTTTTGTCTACTCACGATTCACAGCCAAGGACTTTTGCATTTCACGCCTCACACTGTATACACTTCAATCACGATTCACGGAACAGTTTTTTTTTTTATCAAATCACGATTCACAGAGCACAAAAAAAACCGGATCACGGCGTCACGAAAATACCCTTGCCCCCCCCCGCCCCCTCACAGGAGTTCAGCCGAGCGCGACATCGAGGCAATGCGTGCCTGTTATTCAGGATAGCCTCCCCGCAGCCAGCGAGTTTGTCCAGGTTTTCCCAAGGTTTACAGTAGTGCTTCCCCAGGCCTAAAACCTATTATCACAGCAGATAGTGAAACTGTCTTATCTGATTTTAGCTATGATTTAGATTGTAATTGTAAGAGCAAATGCGGGCACAGTTGTGCCTTGAAGCCATACAGTACTATCTTTTTTGAAAGTCATCCAAATGTAGAAATGCTGTGGAGTCATAGTTTAGACAAGGGAGCTTAAGCAACGACGACGGCAACGGCAACAAAAGCGTCATTTCAAAATGTAACTTCTCGCTTTTGTAATTCTTTCGCGATCATTCCAATTTACCTAACTTCAGGAACATACTGGCGAATGCACCAGGGGCTAAATTACTACAAACGGCGTCAAAGTGAGGAAAAAGAAAGAAAATTTACCGTCACGGGCTCACGTTCTCGAGGGAACATAAGACTCACGTTGTTGTTTTGCAGAGTACGGGAAAAAATGTACCAAAATGTAAAACGCACGGGCAGAGCGATTGTTTTTCCTCATTAAACGTATTTTTTGTGACGTTTTCGTTGCCGTTCCCGTCTTCGTTGCTTAAGTTAAAAATCAGAAGTTGAAAAAGAAAAAAAAAAAACGTGTTAAGGTCTAATGGGTAGGAACAAGGGATAGAACAAAGGCGCTGGTGCATGAGCTTCGAAGTCTTATCAACAACATGACATGTCCAAGTAAAAATAGCCCATGACTTATCCATAAGGAGCGAACATACTCCTATCACTGTGTTCTCGCCTCGTAAAATGGAATATCAAAAGCGTGAATAGAATCAGTGGTGTGTCCAGACTATGCATTAAATTCCTCCATTTATCGAGGAAGAGCCGCGGCATTTAACCTGAACAGTGTGCCAGACGAACGACGAACTGTTTCCTCGGCGTAAATGGAAAGATGGATTGGGACGAAGGAGTCAACATAACGAAAGAAGCCACACAGAAATTGTTAGACAAGCTGGTCTACAACAAGTAAGATGCTTTTTCTTTTCCATCTATGGTTATCTGTTGAGCATTTAATGTTCACGCTTAATTCGCAGTTTGGTTTCTCTCACACACCACCCGTTGAATCTGGAGTGCAGTCAATGTGGCACCTGTTCTTGCATTGAAGATTTAATCCTCCACTGTAGAATTAAGAACGACCCAGATAGGGCTTAAACGTTATTTCCATGTACGTTTTAGAGAAAAATGGACCACATTCAAACAGTGACTATATTTTGAGTTATGAGTCTCAGACAACAAACAAAGGTACATAACTCTGAACAGCTTGTTCTGAAATGTTGATCAATTGGGTCCGGGTTGTTCAGCGCCGGAGCATAATCTTTCATA
>JAEMWC010000227.1:0-2500 GCA_016490735.1 Pachyseris speciosa
AGTTTGCGCCCAGAGCCTGCCAAGCAGGCCAGTATTAAGTAGGTCAATATAGTAGGTTCACTGATCCACAATACTAAACAGTGAAGTATTATGTGCGTGCTTGCTTTGTTCTTCAGCTGTCCTACCCCACCGGTAAAAATAACATCAGAGGCTGGATCACCGATTTTTTGGAAGGAGCAAGCAGAAGAAGGAGGCGTCTGTATGGACAGAAAGATTTCTCATCTGGCCTGGTCACTGTGCCACTCATCCTCAAACACCGGCTGGTGCACAGGACATCGCATCACTGGTGGCAGGAATGCTGGGTTTTACTGTCCACAGGACAGACACCTCTGATGAGGTGACTGTCCAGCCATTCCAAGGATGGGCTCTGATGTTAGCTGATGACTCACCTTTTTTGAAAGCAGACTAGTCCCTTCACACAGCAGTTAATGTTCAAAATAGTTTCCCAGGCAAGGAAATGATGTTAGTGTACAAGAAAAAAGATTGTCTCCGGACATAAATAACTTTGCATTACCAGTTGTCGTGATGATGAGTAGAACTACAGTGTAGATGTGACGCCTATAATATTTCCTCAGAATTGAGACAAAAAGATTAGAACAGGTCTACATTCGGCAGTTTCTCCAGAAAATAGACTGACCTTAGTTTAATTAACAGCAGACTTTCTGGAAAAATTAAGCAAGTATAGCGTCATGTCGGCCGAATCAGCTTTTTTTTCGTGGGGTCTTTGATCATGAAACTGAAGTTGCATTCGTAGCAATTTCACTGGTATATAGATCATCGTCATAAGAACATTGAAGCTGAGATTCACTAAAATTTTTAGAACCTGCTTACGAACGCATAGCCAAGCTGAGACTAAGAGCTAAATGCATTTTGATTTTTCCACACCCGGTTTTTACATTGAGCTACAAACATACAGTGACGACATGAATCTCTATTGAGATACATTGTTTAAAAGATATTTAGAATTGTAGAGCTCATGCTCATGCTGTTTATTTCTTGTTATTCTGAACTACTAAAGAGTAATAAACTGAATTAGCTAGAAAATAACAATAACATCCGTGGAAACAGCAAGTTGTTAATCATGATTCACGCCGTTGGGCATGTTATAGCATAAAGGTAACTAAAGCATATACAGTTATTAAATCGTTTCATGTTCAAAACAAGTGAAAAAGAACATATAACAGCGACTTATATAGAGTTCCTTTTAAAATATGTTAAACTTTAATTTGTTAAAGAGGCTATCCGAATAATGCGATGGGTGTTTGTCTGTCTGTGGACCAAAATTCGTGTTGAATCAAAATTAAAAACATTTTTAGACGCAAACTGATCTAAGAACTCCACGGACATAAAGTGGATTCTTGAAAGAAGAGTTAAGCATAATCGTTTTATAACGACTCTCACCAGACACAAAGGCTGAAACCTGAAAAACAGCGGCCGCTTTTTTTTTTAAGTTGTTGATATTACGATAAGAGTTGATTAAAATGTAAAAGTAGCTATAAAGGTTAACCTCTTTCCGGAAATGGGTTACGCTGGACGATGAGCTGTTTGATAAAATAGCTTCGGAAAGATTCTGTTGGTTAGTCTCCCCTTTAGGACTGAATAAACGGGGTTAGTTTCTAAAGAAACTTGTGATGCTGCGTCGCCTCGTGTTTTTAAACTGGATAAAACACTCATGCTCATTTATTAAACATTCAAACCTTTATTTGTTAAAGGCGCTTTCCTGTAAGTCACGGGAATTTTTCTGTCTTTGGACCATAATTGGTCTGAATAAAAATTGACAACATTTTATGTGCAACTGGTCTTAGAACTCAACCAGAAACTATATACGCATAATCAGTTTACAAAGGCTCTCACCACACGCGAGGGACGAAACCTTAAATTTCAAGATGCAATCCGTGTCCATTTTGACGATCCGTGGCCCAGGACCCTTGTTTATAGCTTCACTGGACTAGAGAGTAGTTTTGAACAAAAACGGGAGTATTACGGTATTTTGGATTTCAATCCAGTGCAAACATCTCTTATGCGTGTGCTTGTTAAATTAGTACCAAAAATTCTTGACACAGCCCCTTTAAATTTCTACAATTATTTTTCTTTATTGAGGAGGGGTACAAATGAACACCGTTTTTTCGTAGCTTAATTAACATGGATTTAACGTAATAACTCGTTGTTGTGAACTTTTTGGTGACTTTTGGGTATATTTGGGAAGAGATAATTTTTCTGTAATTATTACGATTACAAGACAGTGTTTAAAAACCAATACATCCTTTTTATGTTTTATTGCAGCTTTAAATGATCCAAATCTGTTTTTAGGATGGCAAATTTACGAGCGCATAGTAAATCGCGCCCCCACTAAGCTTTCGTGGCTCAGCCCCGCCGAATAACCTTTATACCATGCCATAGAAAATACAGCTAATCAGAATGCAGGAAAGCCATTTTGCATTCGTCGGTATTGTACCCAACCTTGCCATCATGCATTGTACCGATTGTATCGGACTATTCA
>JAEMWC010000227.1:7500-25000 GCA_016490735.1 Pachyseris speciosa
TCAAGTCGTTTTTTTTTTTAGTATCGTGTTGTAAAGAAGTGCATGTATAGTTAGTGTAAGTATAAGTAGTATAATTAGCAAGGCCTGATATTGTAAGCGTAAAGGTTAGTGTAATATTAGTAGTGTAAGTAGTGTAAGTGTTGGAATTGTAAATAAAGTTGCATTGGGAAAAAAAAAAACTTTAACTTCTGGGTTTCCTGTGTCCCAAACCATACCGATTAACTAGGCCGTAGTCGCTTTCCTTCTGAACCATGTTGACACAATATATTGTATGAGTGTAAAGCAAAATAACTTTACTTGATAACTGATAAATGTCCCTTGTTTATCTCTAGAGGTCGAGTATACAGAATTGACGAGAATAATGGACGAGTTCTGAGACGAAGTCGAACTACAGAGGAAGGTTTCGAGCCGTCCACTGTTCAGTGTACCACCAGTGATGGTTTGAGCGTGAGGTACGTTTCACTCGGCAGCCGCTGGAATGAGCTGATCCATGATTTTTCCGCCACTTCAACAGGATTGATACACTTAAAAGCCAACTTTCAGTTACAGCACTAATTTTCAGGTTTCCAAATGCCCAGCGGCCATCCTTTCTACTGAAACCCACTGAACCGTTGGTCATGTCGTGATTGGATCCTTAAAGTTAAAACTTCCTGTTTACCTTTCATCTTCTACTCGAGGCAAAGCCAACTTTCAGTTACTGTGCTGATTTTTCAGGTTTCTCGCCAATTGCCCAGCGACCATCCTTTCTATTGAAACCCGCTAAACCGTTGGTCATGTCGTGATTGGATCAAATCAAATCAAATCAAATCAAAACTTTATTTAACCACGGAGTCCATTTCACTAAAGAGTGCGCTCCCATGGGGGGAAGGCTATTCTGAGAGTCTGTGTCGGAGCCTCGAGCCTCGAGCCTCTTTTTGCGAGCCCCAAAAGATTCCCGTCAAAGAATCCAAAAAAGGGCATAATGTCCTCATTTGGTATTTATTACTGGATTTGTGTGACCTACTGACATGGCCCTTTAAAAATTCTTGAGTAACGTGCCCTCTTTTCATTGCTCTATTTTCAGTCCTGTTTTCGTGGTGCCGACTTCTCAGTAACTTTAAAAACGCTCTGCGATGTTAAGCTTCATGACAGTTAAAGTCGGGCTCTCTTTCCAAAAAGTCTGCCAAACTATCCAAATTGTTTTCCATGAAGTGAAAAGACCCTCGTCACAGCCTTTTTTCAAAGGGCAGAAAATTTGGTTGCCGGACCTTTGTTTTGGAAGGAAGACCTTAGATAACAATAACGTTTTGGAAGCCATCTTGGGCTGAAAACCTGGCCTGTTTAGGGGATGGACACTGAAAGGCTATACTGCGGACCCCGAACTTTTCGAATAATTATTGCTGGCTATAACTGTATCACGAGCTCAATTTTGTTTGTTTTGTGTCTAACTATCAATCTGTTATATATTTACTGACAAGCATATTCCTTCTTATTTGTATTTACCGCATTGATTTCCTGCCTCAGGAAAAGATTTCTCTTATATACATTGCTTAAATACTGTGCAAATTGATCGGCCCAATAGCGACGCCATCATATTGATGACCGCAATCTAGAAATTGTCCAGGTACTTTATCTAAAAGATCAAAGGCTCCTGTGAGCTACAATCTTGGTCACAACAAGAGAAAATGAGGGACACAGAGGGAGACGCCTAGTTTGGCCCTTGGGATATGTGAATTTCAGTTAAGTTATTTTTAGATGTCACAGTAACGGAAGTCTGTTTCCCGAGACGTCCGCAAAGTCAGCAGGCGCGCTTGATCACAAGAGGGGCTGACCTCGCTGGGACTTCGAGTCCGTACGTTAGTCCCTCATTTAGTGCCCTTTTTTTTTTTCATTTTCACTAAATGAAATTGCTAAATAAATAAAACGGCTTTCCGCGTCAAATATTGCGCTTTGCTGACGAAAGTGAGTTTGAGAAGCAAGGAAAATGGCATATTTTGACTGAAAACCCGGAGTGGGAGATAGATTCAACAATTTATTGTGCATTCGAGCAAGCGTTTGACTTAGACAGCCAGCCATTCTTTAGCTATTCTTTAGATCTCACCACAGGGAGCACAGAGTCCTATTTGACCGTATGTCTAGTTAAATTCACCGAACAATGGCAGTGCGAATCGATCTTGATGATTTGAATCAACGTACGTGATCAAACTACAAACATAGGATTTCAGCCGCAGCGTAACATGATCGCATGTTTGTAGTTTGATCACGTACGTTGATTCAAATCAACAAGATCGATTCACGATACCATTATTCGGTGAATTTAGAGTAACTAGACATACGGTTAAATAGGTCTCCTCCGCCCCCTGTGATCTCACTTCAAGCGATGGAAGCGACAGCAATTACAGTGAGGAAGACCCGACATTTCCAGGCGGCACAAGAGGAGCGAAATCGACAGAGGAACAAAAACGGAAACGAAACTCTAGTTGTAAACAAAGGAAAACCACACGTCCCACAGCGGGTAAAAATACCGATTCGAACGCTGCTTCGACATCGAAGAAAGGAGACAAGAAAGTAAAAGCAACAAATCATGCTGGGAAGAAAACTGTGAATATGCCCACCAGAAAACAGAGAAAAGAGGTGGATGACCAAGCTAGAAGAGAAGCGCCCCATGCGTTGGAATTTTGTATCAGAGCGTATGAGTTAACAGCACGTTGCAAAACTTTACGAATCGCATCAAACGCTCACTCAAGAAATACTTGATGTTCGGTACAGCTCCTCAGCCTGCTTGCGTTTCTTGACAGCCATGTTCCTCAACGCTTTAACCGCGATTCGAGGATTTCTTCACGCTGCTTTTCCACCCGGGTAAAAAGAAGCAGAGGTGTCATCTTTTGAGGCCACGGTTTTCGCTCGACGGCTGATCATAACAAAGCTTTCGCTTTCTCTCTTTACTTTGCGGTATGAAATTCGGCAATTTCTGGGGAATTTGTACCCGAAACACTTTCATTGCAGTCATTTTCAATATTGATTCCGAAATGTAGATGCCTAAAAATTCCATACTGAGTATTTAACAGCCGCCATCATACAATGCCATGTTGGCACGCTCCGATGACTTCTTATGACGTTGTGCTCAGTAGTTGCGGACGTCCAGGGAAACCGACTTCCGTTTTGAAGGGCACCTAAAAATAACTTTAGTGAAATTCACATATCCCGGACAACGCCCCTACTCTCCCTCTCTGTCCCTCATTTTCTCTGGGTCACAATAAATGGAACATTTGGACCACCCCTCCCTCCCCCAATTTCAATGATGCCAAAATGGCGCGTTTCGCTCTTCGCGCGCCTTCATCATTGCTTTGGGGGGGGGGGGGGGTGTGTGGGGGGGGGGTTAACTAGTCCATTTCATTCCGTCCAAGATTGTAGCTCATGGATACATCTTGCCACACTAATTGCGACCTGCATTTGACAAGTAATGCAGCCTCTTTCCCAGAGTCTAGCAAACTTATTATTGTGACGGATGTATTCTCGCCCTTGACGCAACCTCCCATCAAAGAGAGCGTTGTGTGACACCCAGGAAAACGTATGACCTCAAGAAATCTGTATCTATGTTACAGCATTGTAACTGTTTTTACCACAATATTGAACTACTTTCAAAAATAATTTTTATTAATGATCGTTTATTTAAGCCAAAGGATATAGACTCTCTGAACAAGATCGGTGTTTTAGAGGCCAGATTTCAGAATACCACGGCCATTTCATTTGCATACCATTGAAGCTATTTCAGACATTTCCGGTCTCGTCTTCGATAAGAAGCCAATGCGTGCCTGTCTCAGTTTAAGAAGTAAAATTGATCATATTTTTCTCCCAAAACAAATGTGTTGCATGTCTAAATACGGGGGTTTTTTTGGTAGAAAAGCTCTGCTGGTTACTTTTGGTTCAATTTGGTTTTTCATAACAATGGCGACTGGACATGGTTCTCTGAGCTCTATCAATTTATACTATATTTTAGCTGTTCTTTTCCTGTCTAGTACCTTAAACGCTGTTCAAATCAACTTGAGAGGAATAGGGAATATTGGAAATGCTATCAACCATCATTTTATGGATTACAGTCATCTTAATCAGCTCATCTTCGCCACACGTGGCTCAAGCCAACATATACACAAACCTCGGCGGACTACATATCTCGCCACCAGAGTAATGCGTTATCCTAATTCATCTTCAACATTTCAACTATGTCGGCTTCAGGCTAGTGGAGACATATGTCCAAATCCAGGATTGATGACGTAACACCTGTCACGCAAGGTCAAGTCAAAACCGTGTTAGAGTCACTCGATACGAATAAGGCTACCGGCTGTGATGGCATTCCAGCAAAAATTATGAAAATAGGAGCTGAGGAATTATCTCAACCACTGGCTAATCTTTTTAACTCGTGTATACGGGAGAGAGTATGGCCGAGCGACTGGAAGCGTGGTGACTGGACTCCTGTCTATAAAAAAGATGACAAGTATTCTAAAGAAAACTACCGACCCATAACTGTGTTACCATGCGTGGACAAAGTGTTTGAGCAACTAATATGCATGCAAGTGTCAACAGCCTTTGAAGGCAATATTTATGAACAGTCCTCTGCCTATCGGAAAGCTCACAGCTGTGAAACGACACTAATAAACTTAGTGGAAGAATGGAAACGAGCAAGAGACAACAGAGTCGCTGTAGCCATTTTATCGACCGACATGTCCAAGGCATTCGATTCCCTCCACCCCCCACTGCTACTCAGTAAGTTGAAAGCATATGGTTTCCAGGAAGGCATGATACAGCTCTTAAATAGCTACTTATGCGACCGGGTATATCGAGTCAAAATTGGCAGTCACGCTAGCTCGTCCAGGACGGTCAGTCGTGGTTGCCCCCAGGGCTCTGCCCTGGGTCCACTGCTGTGGAATGTATTTCAAAATGACTTGTCCTTTTTTGTAAAGTCTGGCTTGTCGATGTACGCAGATGACCATCAAATGTTTCACATCGGAAATAATCAAGCTAGTGTTACCTCAGAGCTCAGAGAAACCGCGCGCACCGCCACCAACTGGTACGACGCCAATCTTCTTGCTGGGAACCTCAAGAAGTATCAGGCTATGAGCATTGGTTATAGTGAAGACGAAAATGATGTCACATTCACAATTTGTGTGAACAATGAGGAAATAAAAACAGTAGGAAAACTTGAACTCTTGGGACCGGTGTTATCTTAGACTCGAAACTCAACTTCACTGATCATATTAGCTCAATCTGTAAGAGGGCCAGTCAAAGGATAGGAGTGCTTATGCGACTATGAAACCTAATCCCTATAAATGCTAAACTAGTGCTGTTCAAAACAGCGATTCTACCCTACTTAACCTATTGTCAATTAGTTTGGCACTTCTGTAAAGCCAGCGATTCACGCAAGATAGAAAGACTCCAAGAGAGAGGCTTAAGGGCTGTGTACAAAGATCATCACACAACCTACTCAGAACTCCTCAAGAGGGCCGAACTACCAACACTAAAGAACAGACGCCTGCAAGATGTATGCACCCTTATGTACAAAGTCAAACATAAATTATGTCCAGCTTATATTGGCAATATTTTTAATACTCATGACACTTCTTACTTTTTAAGACAAACTGATTTTAGCATTCCTAGATGGAATACGGTAACATTTGGTAAACACTCTCTGCGTTACCTTGGACCTAAATTATGGGGAAAACTGCCTGCAAATATCAGATCAGCAAAACCTTTGAACAACTTTAAAAGTATGATACGAAAATTTGATGTAAGTTCTCTGCTGGAAGACGGATATACATGTTGTTCTTGCTGTTCAACTATGTAGCTATTAATCAACTAGTGGGTAATATTATTGTATTAGCATTAATTAACGAATTTGTTCTTAAATCTAATCTTATTTTTTACTAGATTTTAGTTGAATGGATTTTACCTTATATTTTAGTCTCCCCAATTAGTAGGGCACTTGTGTTCGGCTATACAGATTTGAGACTTAAATAAAGTTATCATCATCATCATCACTTTTTTTACATTGGACTCACTGTATGAGCGTGATGTTGCGTCAAACATAATAGCCTGCATAACAGGCGCTTATTTAGCCGAGCGCTAGGCGGGAGAGATGGAGCGCGTAGCGCGAGACGAGGGGAAAAGAAAAACCTGATATGCAACAACACGCAGTACTCAATCACGCGATGGGACATTCAATTCATTGCTGAATGTTCCAATCCTTTGCTCAGACGAATTAGTTGCTTTTGGTCCTTGTATAAAGCTCCTGAGGATAGGGAATGTCTTGTTTCCTTGCTTACGGTCGCAGGAAATATATTTCCAAACACTCCGGGTGGCCATAGCATGCCTAGTTTTGTTATATAAACATATGCATTTGGCGTTGTTTCTTTCTGTTCTCTTGTCTTGAACTCCAACCGCCGCGAACCGTGCCCTGCTAGTAGTATCGAAATAATTTGCTTTGATCATTAAGGAAAAAATTAGGTCACGTGACCAGTACTTTTTACACCAAATACTGAACGCGATGGCTAAGCTTAGCTTGAGCATAGGCTTATAATGAGGATTTTAGAGCAAGAGGTGTTGTTTTGGCCTTAGGGTTAAAGATCTGAGGATTGGAGTAAGGCTAGATTGGTAGGTTAGGTTAGGTTGGGGTTAGAGTTAGAATTGGGATTAGGATTGGGGCTAGGTTAAGGCTAGGGCTAGGGTTGGGGTTAGTTTTAGTGATATGTTTAGCGTTAGGGTAAAAATACACAGTGTTCTTGCTTCCACACTTCTCTTTGCTACAGCACCAAGCTCTTAAGGCCTGTTGCAGGCACCCTACCCCCTCCAACTCTCCGTCGTTTGCTTAGAATTTCACAAGCTTTTGCAGAAATACTATTTTCAGTGACTTCTTCCAGTTTGCGGGGTCCACATTTTGAAAAAGTAAAATGAGCTAAAAAGAGTATTTTTTGTTAACTCTTTCTTGTCCGGCTCTGCAATTTACCGGTCGCTGAAGACCGGTGCTTTGAAAACCTGTAAATTTTCCAAATCCCAGACTATGTTTGAAATGAGCCATTATTATTGCCAAATCCTGAGTTTCTTAGACTTTGTCACTCCGTAAACGTATTAAAAGTACCGATTTTCCTTGAATATGACTGTTTATTCTGTTGCAAAACCAAAAAATGCTCTGGGACCACACCAAAAATAAGCAACTTTGTTTTGAAGTTTTGAAGACAAAAAATCCCTCTTCAAGCTAAAAGTCTATATTGGCAGTAAACTTCGACTCAACTTCTTGCAATCTGTTCCAATTTGCCCGCTCAATTCCTTAGCCCGACCTGGGTAGCGCTATTTGATTTCAGTTGCTCTCACTGGTCTGACATGTTCGCATTTGTGACCCAATGGAATTCTGGGATATACTTGGATAACTGCCGCGTGTTAGCCCGCCAATTTCCATTTCAGATATTTTTTATAAGTGTCGAGCCACCCGGTCCTGCTGGCAAAATGTTGCACCGATTGCATTATTTACAAGTCAAAACTGCCATGCCAGGTTCCGGAATCTACTCACAGAATGACTAGGGACACAACTTCACTTTGTGAATCACCATGACTCGATCGAAACCTTTCGGCGGCTAACTTGGTGTGAAATTGCTTCCCACCTCTGTCTTCTTTCGGAGGATTGCCTTTACCCACCAACCCAGCTTTATGATGCCAGGCAGAGGGCTTCTGAGGTAGAAAATGGCTCGAAAAACACACTTATAAATTAACTGCGTACGGAGTTGTAGCTGAGTGATCGTTTAAAAATAAACGACAGCTACCACAAGCGTGACATGAAAGATGGAGCCTTCGATGTTGTGGACCAGAGAGATCTCCGTGGTAACCCCTTATATGGAATAACTAGATCGATTTGACCTCAAACCCTCGAAAATTACAGGAAAACACGTACAAAATGGCGGACAAGAACGAGTGAAGACGTTAATTACTCCCTGCTTCTTCCTCCGGGTGATAAGAAAAATCGTCGATTGGAACAGCAATTTCACCGGCGCTTTTAAGATATCAGCGTGCAAATTTTTCAGTTCTCGCAACTTGTGTACTTAAACCGTATTTGCTTTCCACTTTCCAACTCCACAAAAATATATTCAAGAGGATAGGACGAAAAATCATCCTCTTTTCAATTTCCACATGCTCTGATCGACACCATTCATATTTCACTTCATGATATTAATAAACAGTCGAGCAAGAATCTACCCATTTCTACTACCCTTGAAACTTGCAAACCTTGAGCAAAGAGGACTCCGGGGAAAAATACAATACTTTCCAAGGGAGGGACAGAAGAAATGTTTCATCCAAGTTTAATGAATAAATTAATCAGAATCGAGTGAGTGAGTGAGTGACATCGAGTGCCTCGTATACCTCATGGTATAACTACGTCATCCATGAGCTAAAAAAAGGCTAAAAATGTAAGACAAAAACACGAGAGAAGCAGCTCGTAAAAAGAGGATCGAGAAAAATAAGAATCTATAGTTAAAAATCTAATTTATCTGCTACTCAAGTTTAGACTAAGTTAAAATATCTTACACGTCAGTAAGTCCTAAAAGTAACTTAATATTTAAATAAATAAATAAATAAATTAATTAATTAAAGCATAAATTTTTTTTTAACTAGTGGCCTGCTTAGCCTCGCTAGGTAGACTGTTCCATGTTATGGCACCCCTGTAGCAAAAGCTTCGCTTTTTAAGGGCTTCTGTGTTCGGTCTAGGGTTGAACAGATTTAGTTCAGAGTCACGTAGATTGTATCTATGGACTGTACTAGTATTCACGAATCTTTCGGATATATACTCTGGCAATTGCTTGTTCACTATTTTGAACATTAGACTTTTCATTTGTTTGGTTCGTCTATCAGCAAGGCTCGTCCAGTTAAGGTCAGAAAGAATCTGAGAGGATCTTGCGCCCCAGTCAGCTCCAGATATTATGCGAGCAGCTCTGTTTTGTAATGTTTCGAGTTTTTTACTTAAGCCAAGACCAATGCCACCCCAGACAGCACTACAATAATCTAGATGTGGCAAAATGAGAGATTTGTAGATTTCTGTGAGTACTGGTTGGGGGCATAGTGGCTTAAGGTGGCTGGTACTAGTTTTCAGCATTTTCACGACATAAACATTGAGAGAAAAGAACACAAAGGCAAACCGAGGCCGTTAGAAAACTGTTGCAAGATGAAATCATACATTTAGTTGTTGACCTAAACAAACTATTATTACGTCATCATCAGCTGCTACCATGGCAACGGTACTTGAGGGTTATTCAGAGCTGCATTTAAACTTCTGGTACTTATAACTTGAAAACTAATTCGGTGACCCCCTATTTTTTCCCCGTGATTACTTTTGTTATTTGAAAAGGAAACTGCAAAATGTTTTTAAAAAATTTTTATCAAGCGGATCTTTTATAAACGCGAGAAAAGGCAATTTATGAGTAATGTAAAATTTCTCTGATAGAATTTTGTTGAGTTTTGTGTGAGGTTTCCTCTTTACAAGACAATTTAATTAAAACAATAAAAAAAAAGGGGGGTCATCGGGCTAGTTTTTTCGCAAAAACCTTCGCGAGTTGAGCCATTTCCACGCGCGTTTTCACGCATTTCAAAATCTGGATTCTGAAAGATCGACATTTGCTCATGCGCTTTGCTAACTGCCGCTAGCCATTACGCGTACACGCGCGGGCACCTACCGTAGCTCTGTTTGCAGTCCACGCGCCGAGTTGATTTCAGTACGGTGGATTTTAATAGTCCACAATTGTTGTTTTTTACTGTTTGGCCAAACGTTTGGGCTCACTTAAAATAATTTCTCCACAACTTGTGGCGAGACTAAGCATATTTATGTTAAATAACACCAAGCGAAAGCGTGGAATTGACTAAATTGCTCACAGAATACATGTCAACTGCATGCAATTCTGACACAAGTGCAGATGTGATTCACGACAAACAACAGGAGGTGGCGAATGTTGAGCTGTATTATCTGTAAGTAAAATTGAAGTGCTATCCCACTTTTGCAGTTTTATAATTACTTTCCGGCTCCTTATCCTCCCGGTTCCCGACACGATCGATCGCAGTAGAGGTGGGGATTTTCTCTTTAGAACTTTAATATGCATTGGCGCAGTGGTGAGAGCGCTCGCCTTCCACCAATGTGTCCCAGGTTCGATTCCCGGACTCGGCGTCATAAGTGGGCTGAGTTTGTTGGTTCTCTACTCTGCTCCGAGAGGTTTTTCTCCGGGTACTCCGGTTTTCCCCTCTCCCCAAAAACCAACATTTGATTTCATTTGATTTACTTAGAGTTGATTTGATTTAGTCTCCCCAATTAGTAGAGCATCTGTGCTCGGCTAAATACATTTGAGACTTAAATAAAGTGATTATTATTATTATTATTATTATTATTATTATTATTATTATTATTATTATTATTATTATCATCATCATCAATCTCCGGAAGCAAATTTTCCTATGTAAGTTAAATTAACTTACGTTGATGGAGTACATACGGCCTCAGATAAACGCGAATTTCGTTTTGAGCAGGACAAACGTAGCCTTGCTCGAAGAAAGCCTCGCGCCGCCATCTTTGTTTTTGTTTCCCCGTTCTTCAAATCTCGCGCGTGTAAAGTGTGACACGCGCGCTAGTGGTCAGACTCTCCACGCGAGTAAAACTGGTACCAGCCACCTTAAGGTGGCTTACTACAGTTTTTTCAGAGCCTTTTTTTGTGGATTCATCCACGTACGCACGCGCGAGATGTCGTCAGCAACGCGCGGGAATATCACGCGAGTGTAAAAGGAAAACCCTACAAAAACAATAAACATGGCGCTCGTAAGAAAAAATTTTCTATTAGTTTCCCGTTTCAGTCTCTTCAAGAGAGCAGAATTTTCGTCAAGTTTATTGAGAGTAGATACAAAGTTCCTGCTTAGGAACCGTAGTAGTCTACCGTCAAGAAAATTGTGTTTTCTTGACAACGCTTTTTTGAGTAACACGAGCGGAGTCGCTATATCGTCGGACCAACGAAACAATTATAAAAGTACATGTTCACTTCCTTCCTTCTGGCTAATATCTGTTGTAACTGCTCTGGCCTTTGGCTTGTCCAGACACAAAGTAGCACATGCAGCCGTAGATGAGAACGACCCCGACCATGCTCCAACAAAGTGTCGTTTAGAGAGGAAGTGAAAAGTCGCCGATAAAATGCTTTCCTTACGCGCGAGTAAGGATATAAATGCCGAACGTCCAGCGAAACAAAAAAGCCCTGGAAGAGACAAGGAACCAACAGACAGCCAGGTGAGTAGCTTCACTATGGAGGCCATTGATGTTGGACATCATTGTCACATGTAACAGCTATTTAGTCGGTACTGAAGAGGTTTCAAACATGACATTGTTTTCAAATAATTTAACTATAAATCATTGTCGATCATAGCTGAGTTTGAATGGTCTAAACAATTTTGAAAGCGTTATTAATAACAAACCCAATACTAGAGTAGCTGCAAGTTCCACCTACATTTAAATATTACTACCGTCTTAGAACCATATCACCAGGAGTAAGGCCAACTGCCTAAAGAACAAGAAAAAGCTACATCAACCTACCTCAACAGTACCCTTGACAGGATATAGAATTTGTGACCTAGGAAACTTCAAAAAGATCTCGACAAATGCCAATTCTGTGGCCAAGGTATATGCTGTACAGTAGTTTTGCAATATTCCTAGGCAAGTACAGCCTACCAACGTTGGCTCATATAATTTTTCATGAAGACTGAAATAATGTGAAACGAATATTTTCATACCAGTGAAGTTAAAAGCAACAGAGGAATTTCATGGGGTTTGCAAAAATTCCTTTGCCATAAAAATTGAACCAATGTTTGTTACATTTAGGTTGCAGTCACCTGTATTTATCAATTATTTGCCTGTACCTGGCTCTTGTTTTGAATGTAGATAATTCACAAACCTTGTGAACAAGTAAAATTTACTTTTCAGTAAGTGTACACCAAAGAGTCAGTATATTAACACCCCAAGGGAGATTCCCATGTAAAAATGATGATACTCACTATGATCAATTTTTAGGGCCAGGCATATGGAAGCTCATTTCTACCAGTGTTGATTCCCTACTAACACCCCAAGGGAGATTCCCATGTAAAAATGATGATACTCACTATGATCTATTTTTAGGGCCAGGCATATGGAAGCTCATTTCTACCAGTGTTGATTCCCTACTAACACCCCAAGGGAGATTCCCATGTAAAAATGATGATACTCACTATGATCTATTTTTAGGGCCAGGCATATGGAAGCTCATTTCTACCAGTGTTGATTCCCTACTAACACCCCAAGGGAGATTCCCATGTAAAAATGATGATACTCACTATGATCTATTTTTAGGGCCAGGCATATGGAAGCTCATTTCTACCAGTGTTGATTCCCTACTAACACCCCAAGGGAGATTCCCATGTAAAAATGATGATACTCACTATGATCTATTTTTAGGGCCAGGCATATGGAAGCTCATTTCTACCAGTGTTGATTCCCTACTGGCAAGAGCTAAAATAGTCTGTGCAAAGAGCAGCTCTACTACTCTATGTCCTGTGCTTGACACTTGCAGCATCTCAAATTTCCTTTACCTGAACAAATGAATAATTTTATGGCCCACCCCTCTGGCAAGGCTGGAAAAAAGGACATGTGTTAAGCATTATTACAACTAAACAGTGTTTTAATTATAGAAATTTGAATTAATGGTCTCATACATGCTTTCTGTTGGTTTACACAAGTACCAACCAATTGACATGGAAACTTGATGTTTTTCTTTGATTTTTAGTTAATGACCAAAAAATACATTCAATGTGAAAAAAAAATCATATCCTTTTGTCTTGATACAAAATAAAAGTAATTTTTATTACAATATTTTTGTAAACAACAAAAAACTTAAATATCTCAGGTAAGACATCAACTGATAAAAGAGACGACTGGTATGTCTGAAAACCATATTTGACAGTGATAAAGATGGAAATTGAATGTTTAGCCCTGTGAAACAGTTACATAATCGATGAAAATTTTATCAAAATAAATTGTATCCTTTCAAAGATGCAGTGTCACTTCAATTTTCTTTGTTCAGATGATATCATAACTAAGTTAATAATTTTTAATACCTTGTTGCCTAGTCACAATGAATCTTCTTACACAAGATTTGTACCTCTTTGCAGTTCGGCTTCACACTAGAGCTTGTAAGGATAATCTAAGTGCACATGGAACATACTTTGAGTGTGAAGGGGTGAGCTGCACTTACTTGAACTTTACTTAGTGACCATGGAAACATTCGTAGTTCAAAGAAGCCGAAGTTCGCCGGCAAGTATGATCTACACCACACTTGAGAACACACTTGACCAATAGGAAATGGAAGCCAACTGAAAGCGATGTGCAGCAGTGCCACGATTCTGATGAACCGACGGCTAAACAACTTGACTGCTGAGATCGATCGAAAAATTCAAAATGGATAGCTGGAGTTTGGAGAACTATATGAAACATTTATTCTATGTAATAATACATAGAAAGGAAAGAATAGTCGATACAAATGATTGAACTAAAACTCTCATTTGAATTTAATTTACAGAGACAGCCTATACCATCGCTTTTCATTTCATCTGACACCAAATGCGATTAATGCAAACCAGCCAATGTTTCAACCTGTTCATTTTTTTGCACCACAACAACTCCGTTAAGTACAATTTGAGTTAAAAATAGCGAAAAAATATATAGGAACTACAAAAGGCTCAATTCCTCTGTGAAGGCCTCATGATTTTACTGGCGAGGAATCGCATTTGTGATATGCGAGACGGATTTTACGGAGAAAGATGATCGACAGCCTGTGCTTCAAGTAATATACTTTGTCATTAGGTGTGAAGCCAAGTTTTTTAAAGTGCGACTTGAGATTTTCAAGTGTACTTGAGCTAAGTGCTTACTTGAGACTAACTTCGCTTCTAGTGTGAAGTCAACAATTTATCTTTTGAATGTTTTTGCAATTAGCAAATATTAACCCGGGGTGCACCATGAAAAGTCAGGTTTCAAAAATGGATTATGAAAGGAAGCAAAACCAACTTCGAAAGCAAAGCAAGGACTTCAAGAAACAGCGAAATCAGCTCAGAAATGTTCGTTCAATCAAGGAGAGTATAGACTTGAATCACGAGAAGGAACTGTGTACGAGTCAGGCAGGACTTTATCCCTGGATCCTGAAGTAATAAATGCTGCTAGCATTAAAAAAGCTGAAATATATAAATTTGAACAACAAGCACCCCAGTTTTGCTTTAGGAAAGCGACAAGATATCAGACATTTAACCCCGGTTTTGAGTACAACTTTGTCATTTACGACACAGAAATAAATTGTGGTGGCAAGAAAGCCGTGCTCGTCGAATTATCTGCTTTTTGTCACGGCACTTGTGATTCGTTTACGAAATTTGTCTTGCCACAACACGATATTAATGTACATGCAAGTAATGTCAACAAGTTGCACATTGCATCGTTTGGCAATGAACGTATACAGAAATGGTTTCTCTTTACAAACCGTTTCTCTTAAACGTATTTGACGCATTCTTCCAGAATGTTTACTGTCTTTCGCTAACTTCCTTAAATCCACAAGTGCCACAATCACAAACGCAACATCAAAACCTGTAAAAATACTCCTCATAGGACACAACGCAAACGTATTTGACACACCACTGCTCTTTCGAAGCATCAGGAAGTATAAAGAAACGGAAACTAAATTGAAAGAACTGGACTTGCTATTCGCAGACAGTTTAATCTTGATCAGGCATCTTCTGAAAGAAAAAAACGAAAAACTGCGAGCTATTTACAAATGTCTGTTCCAGAGCGAATTTGATAATTCACATCAAGGCTTACCTGATGTCATGGCTCTAAACAAAGTGTTATTTCAGTCAAAACTCGAATTGACAACAGCCGAACAAATCGTGAACAACAGTAACACGATGATTCGGGTGACCCGAAAACACTGACCCCCGGTCCATGGACCCCACCACTGACCGGGTCCATGGACTACATGATTCTGTTCTGAAGATGTCCAGTATCTTGACAAAGCCCACGAAAGACTTCTTACCTTTAAAAACAGGCTCTACGACGACTCTAATAATTCCATAATTAAGAAAAGTCTTGCCAAAAAAGTTGCAGACTCTGGTTTGTCATTTTCTGACATGAGGAAACTGTACTCGTCGACTGGACCACGAGGTGTCGCTGCTTTGCTGGCAAATCCGCCTTCGACGTCCAAAGGAAAGTCACCACGAGGAACCAAGTGCAGCATAACATTGCAACTACCTCAAGACATTACCTTGAAAAGCCAAATGGTTCTAGAGTTTCAGTGACTGGTCGATGTCGTTAAAAATCGTTCGCGTAGCATTGCCTTTTGTCGCTTTCATTTTCGTACTTGTAGAATCTTTTAGGCGAGCGTTGGAGTTTTGTAAAAGCCATGCTAGAAGGAATGAGTACCATAGTCAAGTAATGAATGGTAATTCAGCAACAATTCACTTTGTCTTCCGTCTGAAACCTTTTTTGTGCGATTCAATAACCCGAAATTCCTCAATTCGTTCGAAAAAAAAAAAAAAAACACGCGTGTGCGCGCGCTAGGGATTTTCCCCAGATATGTGCGCGTGCCTATTGCTATTCTGGTCCAAGGCTGCGAAAAGTCCCCCTCTACACTAAATTTCTCGTAATGTAGCCGTACGAACTATCCTCAAAATTTCAGGAAACATAAATAGGACCAAGACAGACCTGCAGGACAAAAATTGCCAAAATCTGTAAACTATTTTTGTATTCGATTTTTGACTTCTTCATTAATTATAAAAAAACTGCCTTACAGATTTGTTTTTAGTTTGTAAGGATGTTCCTTGGTAGTTAACGGTAAAACAGACAAAATTTTAAGTGTGGTCGTACGGGGCAGTTTCCCGTAAAACGGACGTTCCCAGCTTGTTCCCAGGCCCCCTAAACGGGCCCGGTCTTTGCGTTGGGCATAAATAGATTGTGCTCGGCAACTTTTAAGCAACTTTTAGGGTTTTCAGCAACTTTTTGTACTGCGAGAGCAACTTTTGCCTTCCTTGGCATTTTTTGAGTCAACAAATAGTTAAAAACTGACCAAACCATCATAAAGGTCTTTATTAAAAGGTTTTTATTAAAACTGGTCAAAACTAAGGATGTCGTACGTTCTTACAAATAATTTATAACATAACACGTGCGCCCACGAACTGGACAGCAGTTATCTATCTAATGGGCGCCTTCATCCAGGGGATCCAGTGGTTATTCGCTCCAACAACAATCGCGTACCCAGAGTCCTCAGGCTCTTTGGCCAGCGGTTAGTCGTCAGGAGAGACTCTGGGATAATGGAGGAAAAAAACCGAATTTTTTGATTGGCTGGCCCGTAACGGCTTCCATTGTTTTACCCCAGATTTTCTGGGAAAATGGCGGTCCATTATCCCAGAGTCTCTCCTGGCGACTAACCACTGGCCAAAGAGCCTGAGGACTCTGGGTACGAGATTGCTCCAACAATAGAGCTTCCCGCCCGCCATCTTGGCATTTGCTGCAGTGCGAGGCATCACAATTAGAAGCTGAAATGTCTGACGAGGAAAATGAAAATAAAACAGATATTGACCCTATTGAGGTTACCATAGCCACTGGGGCAACTTTTAGTAGTCAGCACTATGATGTCTATAACAAACATTGTGATGTTTACTCATTAGAAACGTCATTAGAAAATACTTTCTATTATTAGTTAAGTTGAACTTAAAGATTATATTGGTCACAACAAATGATGTTAAATTACACATACAACGTCATGTTTTGAGTAGTAATCTAGAACAAATGACTTTCAAAAGTAAGCACTTTTCTAAATTTGGGTGGCAACTTTTAAATTTTTGAGCAACTTAAGAGCAACTTTTGGGTATATTTTCAAGCAACTTTTGCTGGATTTACTAGCACAATCTATTCATGCCTACTTTGCGTTCCGTGCTCCTTTAACTTCGCAACTGGTAATCTGAAGCAGCAATGGTCTCATATAGTGGTTTTTATTTTTTATTAGAATATTGATGCCAAAAAAATTAAATTTATGCTTATTTATGGTATACATCTCTTGAGCCTTTGTAAAACTGCAGTAAGGCACCTTAAGGTGGCTGGTACCGGTTTTAAGCCCCGGCTACACGTTCAAACATTGTTGTAAAACATTTGTTGGATGAACAATGTTAGAACGTGTAGCATGCATGTTTGATGACGTTTGTTCAACATTTTTTGTTGGAAGAATGTTTTGATTTCGATCAAACATTTTCTCCAACATACAACAAATGTTAACCGTGTAGCCGCCCTTTCAACAATGTTGTATTGCAAAGATCAATCAGAATTAAGGGTCCAGTCTCCAATCCGAAGCCTAATGGCAGAGGTGGAAATTGTTGAAGCCAGAACCCCAAGCGACGTGTTTCCAACAATGTTATATGTAGCCTGCGAGCAAGCTCTCTCGGGGGGTGG